>SKCR01033956.1:0-42817 GCA_019454045.1 Zanthoxylum bungeanum | reverse complement strand
TTTTTGGACAAACTCTCAATGACTGGGATATAAAACTACATCATATTCATAGTGAGCAAGAAATGAACATAATAAATCTTTATATTCAAAACTTTCATTTTGTAAAAAATAAGTAGAATTCCAGCAAATTGGAACATCAGAGCCGAACTTTTTCGGCCTAACATCATTTTACTTACAAAAAGTATATCATTCTCTTCTAATTTTAGAATACGATCAAATTAAATTAATTATTTTTTTAATAGGTGCAATATGAGAGTTTAAAGATTTCAAATCATCTTGTACACATAAATTCAAAATATGACATGTCACGTCTATGTAAAAATGTGACTTCCAACGGTCACTTCATATGTCACTACAAATTGAAACACGGCCTTTAACTTTAAAAAATAATTCCCTTAAATTATTTAAACATTTTGCATACAATTTCATCATTTTTCTTTTAGATGTCATCCTAGTAAGTTTACATGCAGTAAAATTTAAATTTTCATGTATTAAATCATTAAAAGATACTTTTTCACCAAAAGTGAAAGTTAAATGTTTCATGACAATAAATTTAGTTAAATTATATTTTCATTGAGATTCATTATATTTAAATAAATTTGTAGAAGAAGAACATGGACCAGAAACATAAAACTTTGTCATTTGTGTTTGTGTTGTATCAATCTCAAACTCAACTTTCTGAGTACTCATCATATGACCCGTCATAGTTTCATACCCACTGTTGTGTTCGTAAATTTTTCACAATAATTGCAAACATCATTATTCTCACAGGTGACATCATTCACCACCAGAGTGAAATATTTTGTCAACATTTCGGAACCTCGATTTCTCAATTGAATACGTGAAGTCATTTCGTTAGTGGTATGTTGAGTGGTATCCTCAGCCTTAGCATTGTTAATGTTGTGTGATGAACCTGACATTATAATGAAGAGATTGAGATAATAAGAGAATAAATTAATTGAATATATGAGATTTGAGAAATTGAGAGAATATGCAGAGAATAAATGATTTTGTGGTTTTGGAAAATGAGTTAAATGATTATTTATAGCGTTTTTTGATTTTTATGATGCCTAAAATGGCCCCAAAATATAGTTGTTGGGAGTGACAAATTAGACATTTTAAACTTTTATTATTATTTAAAAATATATTTTTTTTCCATTGTTATGGTTTGAACCGGAACAGTAACTGTTACAGTTCCAACCGGTCCAACAATCCAAGCCGACGATTGGAAATTGTCTCAACCTTAACAGAACTGGAATCGACCGGTTCAGTTACGGTTCCAAACCACAACTGTGTGCATGTGTGTATATACACACACATACAATCAAGCTTCAATCCACATAAAATTCACATTCAGCTAAAATATAAAAGATTTTTTTTGTTTTTATCTGCCCTTACAGTTCACATAAAATCCACATGAATCTTATCCGACCCTGACCGACCCTGACCGTATGTGTGTGTATATATATTATTAGACACGCGGACTTGTTTCTTATTTTATGAAATAAGGTTAATCACAATTTGGCCCAATTACAAGTCGCTTTGCATAAGCACTTTTTTGAGAGAGAGTTGATAGGAAAAGGATTCATGAGAATATACAGTAAATACAATCATTTTAAACGACATATTAATGAAGAAGTAAGAGGAACGTGTGAGTCAAAACAATAGGTGAATAATGTAATTACTAGGAGCAAATACAAATGAATCAAGTGCCATAAAGTTTACAAAATCAAGCAGCATCTCAACTTCTCAATGCATTTGCATAAGAGAGACAAAAGGAAAAACCAAAAATTGTTGATTGAAGCTAGCTGTCCTGTCTATTTTTAGTCCACAGAGAGCTTGAGCCGAATTAAGGTAATAATAAAGTGGGAAAGAGAGACAGAATTTGTAGTCTATTTTTCCAAGTGGACCTATACATACAAATCATGTGATTCAAGATTGATATGGTAAATGTGGTGTGGTTGTTGTGATAAAGAAATGTAAGTCACTGGGTCAGTAGCTCTCCATTTTGAAAAATCATTTAAAATTTGGAGAGTGTGTATAGGCTTGGTTAACCTTTTTTGTACTTCCAACCCAATAAACTGCATCAAAAACCCATAAAACTATGTTAATAATAGTTTATTGAACAACTGTAAAACATTCTCATTTTTTTTGCTTAAAATATATGCATCTATTACCATTGATTGATATTTACTAATAAACATGAAATACATAAATAATTTAGTCAACATTTATGTGTGTGTTTGTGGAAAAAGAGTGAGAGCATTGCAACTTTCTAAAAAGCATAAAGTATAAAGAAAATGGAGAATGGGGAAAAAGAATAAAACACCCCCACATTGCTATGAAGCAAAAATAAAAATAGAATGCCAACCAAAACCCATTACTCCAACCAAAGAAAAGATTCCTCTTATATATGAATAATTTTATGTGTGAATATACTTTTGTGTTGGTTATTGAAAACACATAGTGGATGGATTAATTTATATGATTAGATAACTAACCCCTTCTCTAATGCATGACAAAGATTTATTTTCACCTTTGTGAAAAAATTCATGTAATTACCAACAAAATCTTCACCACCAAGTGTAACATCAAAACCCCACATTTACTCTCTTTTTTCTTCTTCACCAACTCTATTGATTACAAAAACTCAATGCTAAAGAAGAAAACAAAAAAAAAAAATCCACCTCGAAAAAGAACCCTGCCTCTTTAGAACCCAAAGCTTCATGCCTGCTTTCTCAAAAATCTGCACATTCAAAAGTGTAAATCAATAGTAATTGAACACAACAGATTCTAATCAATTGATTGTAAAATGAGATTTATTTCATGTTCTAAGTGTGCATACCTTCATGTTTCTTCATCAAATTTCTAGCAAACAACAAGAAAATAACAAGAAACCCCACACCTGCTGCTCCTCCTAGAATTATAGCCACTGTTTTTCCTGTATTTGGCCCTGGCTCTACATCAATCAATAAATCAAACAACACACCCAAATACCAATTTAATCTCCATATTAATAAACCCATCAAAGAAAAAGCCTGGTTCAAATTGAATACAACAACTTATCAATCAAATTGGATCCACAAATTAGATAGGAATATAGAAAAGAAGCCTCATTTCTCACTATTGCATTTGCATATAACATTTTTTACCTGATGAACCTGAAGATGAAGATGAAGATGAAGATGATGATGATGATGATGATGATGATGATTGTCTCCTTGGGACCCCATTAGGATAATAACCATAACTAACAAAGCACTTGTGCAAATAAACTTGGCCAGAAATAGAGCTTCCACATTCAACCTGAGCTCTTTGAACAGCACTCTTAACACAATCACCACAATCAGAATCACCCAAATCACCTTCACATTGAGCCAACAAATACACAGATTCATAGCTGGTTGTGTAAAACCCATGGGCACTAACCACACCATTTTCCATCACTTGAAGAGCAGCATCTCTCCTCTCTTCAAACCCACTACCAGCCACATTTGTGGTCCCACAAGTCTTGTACAGCATCTCCAATCCTGAGACCTGAGGAAAGCCTGAAACTTCATACAACATGTAGCAACCAAGTAGCTGAACTCTAGCTGAAATTGTCTTTCCACATAACTTGTCTGATAAAGTTGGCAACTTGCTCACACAATTGTAACAATCATTGTTACTAAGGTCTCCCCTGCATTGAAACAGACCACTAATTGAAGCCTGCCCAGTTCCAGATGAAGTTTTGAAAAATTTGGTCTTTGTGGACTGTGAAACCAAGGAGCCAAAGAGAGCAGACAGGGCTTGAGAGGAAAGGGGATCTTGAAACACCTGCTTAGCACATCCTTTGTATACCAAAGTGGTGTAATCAGTAGCAGATTCAGCAAGATTTGTGAAGAAAAACAGTAAAGAAAGGGAAAGTAAAAACTGCAGTTTTGAGCTAAAACCCATTTGAGGTGTGGCCTAAAATGGATCAAATCATGGCAGTTTATGAGTGTAAAGGAATGATTTTTTTTTTTTTTTTTTTTTTTTGAATTTTGAAGGATTTTGAGTAATGGGTTTTTGGCTACAACCTACAAACTAAAGAAAAAGATTGTAGGGTTCTGGCTTGATGCTTAGATTTCAGCTTATTTATCAATTTTTTTGGGGGCTAAAAAAAGTGTTCTTCATTTGTGGTGCTTTTGGGAATTAACTTTCCCTTTGGCTGGCTTACATCCTACAATGTACATCTGATATAATATAGGGATAAAATATTTTTTTATTGAAATTGTGAACTATTTTATTATTATTATTATTATTATTATTATTTAATCATTATATTTTTTTTTATAATATTTGAAGAGAATGAGAACAAAATGCTTAAGGTAAAATAATTTAAAAAATTAGAAACAACCCCCTATCATCACTTAGATCTAGAACCTGTAAATAGAAAGGAATCTGATTTTTTGGAATTTGAAGTGCATGAAGTTTGACTGAAGTACATAAAATATTTGAACTTTGAATTCCTTGAATCTCATTTAATTTTTAGTTGATTTTTAAGGCATGAGAGCTTCCCTAAAGCACAAGAAACATTTGATTCTCTTAAATATGCAGGGAAGATATGAAGAAAAGCCTTAATAGAACTCTTGAATCATTTATAGCTTCCATGTTAATATTATGAATGATCTTGAAGAAGAAATGGAGTAGATCCATCCAATGTGAATCTTCTGATGTTTCTAAGTTTACTTAGATTTTTCTTTTATCTTAAAACTTTTAATTATAAGTATGATTCATAAATTTTTTAACAACAATTGCCTTACAATACAGTGACTGTGTTTTAACTTTTAAGTTTGAGTCATAATAAGAATAAAATGTCCCCAATGGGTGTGGCTTGGTGGTGTAGGGTCCAGGATCTCACCTTGAGGTTCTGGGTTCGAATCCAGGGGGTGCACTTCTTGTAAGAGCATGAGACAGCCGGTGATTTTACCTGCGCCGCAGCCCAGAATAGGTGGTTGGTGGCGGGTTTCCATCGTTTCCAAAAAAAAAAAATAATAAGAATGATGATTGGTGTTTACTATCCAAGTCTTTTATTCAAATAAAAAAATTATTACAATAGAGGTTGAATCAACACAAATTAAATCTATTTTCTATTTTTAAAAAAGAAAAATACACTTAGATCCTCAACATTTAATAAAATTAACATAAAGTCTCATAATATTTTAAAAAAGACATATAGATCTTATTCGTTAATAAATTTTATTATTTTTTTATTGAAAAAATATATTTTAATATATTTATTACGCTTTCTCATATATCATTCTTATGTAAATAAATAATATTAATCATTCAACTATTTAAAATAAATAAAATTTGTTAAGAAATAACAATTAGATATCTATTTCGAAACATTAGTGATTTTTATGTTTATTTTCCTAATCATTCTCCCTTTGGGTTTCGAATCTCGTTGAGATTTTTTTTTCCAATTACAAGAGGGAGGATTCTGTTGACTTAAGAATAAATAATCAAAGGTTAGTTTATCATTTAAAAATAATTATCAAGGTTTATAAATTATAAAGGATTGTTTGCATCAAACAAAATGTTAAGAAACATCACTAAACTTTTGATTTAAAATTGCAGAAGTTTGTTCTTAATCTAGCTGTCCAAGCCCAAGATATTAAATGTCCTTTTTTTTTTTTTTTTATGTTATGTTTTGTCACATGCTTCAATTAAAATATGGTATTTAACCTTGTTTCTTTATTCTAATTGATTATTAAATTATGGAATTAACAAAATCAACCATTGACATTGATGCTTGAAATAACAAATGAATGTTATAGCATGCCATATATGAATCATTGTTTTCAAATATGTATAAAAAAAGAAAAATGATTGATGTTCAAATTTGTTAATGTAATGTGATATTATATATTAATAGAAAAATTATTGATTAAATAATGAATAATATTATGTATAATAATATGTAATGTTATATTATCAAATATTGGGATATGTCCGTTGACGGGTGATTTTCGTCTCAGGGACAATTTCGAGATAACCCCGAGACAATCCTCCTTCAACCCTGAATTTGTTTGGTTATGGGGAGACCAAAGACAAATATAGTGAAAGGCAAGAAGAACAAAAAAAAACGACAAAGAGTATTTAACGTGGTTCGGCGGAGCAAGTCCAGCCTACGTCCACGGGCACAAAGTGAGGGGTTGCTTTTATTACTAAACCGAGCTCGACCGACCTGTTTAGGGACATGTCTAAAGGGAAACCGAACTGGTTGTTCTCTTGTGCTTTTACAAGTAGTGTTTTCTTTGTTACAAGTTTTTGTTTATCCCAAATGACCATCCTCCATAAACAAATCTAACTTCTCTTTATATACTCAGAGATTACAACACTGTTCCCATGATTACATGACGTCTCCTATGTGAACTTCCGACTGATTGATGGGTTCTCTGCCCCAAAATTGTCTTCGCCGAAAGTAAACCTGCCACCTGACGGCTTTTCAAATCACCATGCTTTCTCTACTACCACACACAATGTACTATAGCCAGCCTGTAAAGTGTTCCCAAACAGCGGTGTATGCCAAAGAGAAAAGTCCAAACTGCCCCGGTCACATGTCGGTCTTCCAAAAGTCGGAAATATGATCTGCCAAACTACCCAAACTGCTCCCGTCCTGACCCTGACTGTCCAAACCATATGCCATAGTACCGAAGGTTGTACAGAACTGAGCTGAGCTGCCGGGCTCTTGTGGTCGGTCTTTGCGCTGATATAGTCGGTGTTTGAATCTGTACCATACTGTGTGCTCTGGTCGGTCAGATCAGGAAACCGAGTTCGATCTCTAAGTCTGGTTGAGAAACAACCAATACCCTCTGAGCACTGGTCTTCCCAATAAGGAAAATTCTCTCTCTGCTCTTGCCAAACTGTTCAGATATATTAGTCCCAAAAATCACTATCAACATCTGTCTCATAGTTCTCGGTTCCAACGAGTGTATGAGTTGGTGTCGGGAACTACAAAATCGGGAGTGTGATATCAAGTAGTTGGTGGTTGGATTCAGAAACAAAACAAGAAACTACCTCGGCCCTCAAGCAGATTGTCCTCAGTCATCTTCATGCGCTCGGTCACTAAACAATTTTGTCGTCTTTTCAAACGTCTCTCCAACTCGAAGAAAATGTCCATTTACCCTTCTGGTAGCCGTCCCTCGAGAACTGCAAGCCATCACACCCTCTTTAAATGCATATCAAATCATCTATAGGGTTAAACTTGAGTGTGACACTTGTCAAACATCTGTGGTCCTCCCGCCATAAACCAAAATAATCGATCGTTCATGAGTCAGCCAAAAAGTTTTTAATCCCCACCGTCCATCTCATTCTGAGCAGATGGAGCCCGAAGGCGACACGCGGCGCACATCCGAAGACTCTCCCCGATCCGACAGCCAGAAATGCCCCGATCTGACTATAAGAATGCCAAGCAATGCTTCTTTCTCTCTTTACGAAAATCTGACTTCTCAAGGTGCAAAAACTTCCTCGTTCCCGAAACCAGCAATCTCCAAGCCCGACCAGATCAATCGCCAACACATCTACTCAAACCAAGTAAGTTTCTGCTCGACCTCTTTCCTTCTTCCTCAAACACTGTAATCCATTATAACTGTCTATTGCTTGCGAAAGTTTGTCTGATTGTTGTTGTCTGTTTTTCACTTCTTCCAGCATGCTCACCTTCTCTATGTTGTAAAGTGTGTTTCAGGTAGGATATTAAGTGTATGATACATGTGTTATCTGGTTGGAGGATGGGTAGTGGGGTAGGGTGCATGTGTTTCAGGTTTTCTATGTTTTGTGTTTGGTTTTGGTGTTTTTAGGTAGAGATTTGATGTGTGTGGCCATTGTTAGGACATTTAGAGACTTTGGGCTTAGGTTTCCGTAAGCTAGAGTAGTTCTCGGGTCTGTGGTGCCTCAAACTATCCACTGACTGACCTTCTCGTCTACGAAAATTGTTAGGAATGTCTGACGTCGAATCCTCTTCGGCCAAGCCTGCAAAACCTCAACCTCCTCGTGCTGAAGAATCCTCCTCCAGCTCGGGATCTCCCAGCCTAGAGGAATTAGATACCACCCCGACCCATTCTCAAGAAGAAAATGACACTTATCACCATACGATTCCTCAGAAAGACCATGAGCCGGGCAAATTATAATATTCTGCCTTGGACATTAACCCACATTCCACCATCACGGAAAAGGCCTTGGGCGTACTCCGCCATCAGTACAAAATCCCAATAGACATAGTTCTTGAGGTCTCTGGTCTGCTTGAGCACGCAAGCCAACTTGACTTCGGCTCAATGGCCTTTCTTCCCTCCTTTTTCGAGTGCGGTCTTTGGATACCCATTCAACCATACTTTGATGGGATGCTAGCCAGGATGGAGATCGCCCCTTGCCAGCTAAACTTGAACAGCAGGAGAATACTGGCCGGCTTGTACGTGATTTGACATAAGACGGGCCTCGGAGAATCAACCTTCGAGGAGCTAAAGAGGCTCTACAAACTGAAGGCCAACCCTCGATCTCATCACGGCTGGTATTACCTCTCCTCATACGCCGACGTCCCCGCCCTCATCAAGAACCTTCCCCATACCAGTAAATACTTCAATGACCCTTAGTTTTGGGCTGTAGGCGACTAGGGACGATCTTAGCCAACGTGCTTGGAGGAGACAGAGGTCCCAGATGTCTTCACAGCGGGAGATTATGAACCGAACTCTTAGTTTCTTTTCTAAACTTTTATGACAATATACTAACTCACCGATCATTCTCAGCCCGCTGCAGGGATCCTCCCAAGGTCACCCACGAAGTCCAAGCTAGAATTATGATGGCCCGAAACTTCGCTGGTCATCGGAGAAAAGTAGTCAATGATGCGGCCTTCGTGGATTCGGGTCTCGTTCGAAGCGCACCCCCACAGGCCCCGGGGCGATTAGGTAGATTTCCACTAACCTTCGGATAGATCACTTGTGTGCTTAATTCAAATATGATTGAAGTTACCTGAATTCTGGAACTGACCAAGCTTCATGACTTGTACTCTGCAGAAATGTCGAAGCAACCCAAATATCTTGAACAGCTTCGTGGTGCAGCCAAGAGGCCCGGGCCGGATAAAGCTGGAAGTTCTCGAAAATGGTTGACCACTCTGATTCCTGCGGAGGCCAAAGAAAAAACTAAACTGGTTGCTCGGTCAGTGGTACAACCTGTATCTTCGTCCACAAGGGCGGCACCAAGTACAACTGTTCGACCTTCTTCTGGCTCATTCAGGCCTTCGAGCAAACGTCGCCGCCTGCTCGGAGATCAGGTGGTCGAGCTTCTAGAGGAGGAGGAAGAAGAGCAACCTCTGGTCTGCAGATCCACTGCTCGGAGGGATGGGCGAGCTTCTGTTGCTCCTCTCAGTACCGGAAAGAGAATGGTTGCGCTGGGGGTGGACGACCTCAGTGAGAAGGTCTGGGATGCCATTTCTTATCTAGTGTCGGCGATCAATGTGTTAGCAGATGCAGTTCCTCTCGAACGAATCCCAAAGTTTGAGGACCTATCCCCCGAGGCGGTGATTACCGGGTTCACGACCCGGATGGCCGAGGTAAACATTCTTCCCCATTTCGTTCCATGTTTTTACTTTGGTTCATTTCTGACTTCTTCTTCCCTTTTTACAGGCAACCTACGTGATGGCCCGGAACCAGGACCTACTCCTGAGTCTTTTGTCCGAGGGGGGCCAGATACAGAGGCTTCAATGCCAAATCTCAGAGTGGGAGGTCGAGCTGGCAAAAAAGGAGGAGGTAATCAAAAGTCTCGAGCAGACCGCGGCCGAAGCCGTTTCATTGGATGAATCCCTTCGCAATGCCTCTGCTCTTTCCAAGAAGAATATGAAGGCTACCAAGAAGAATGTGGAGACTGCCAAATAGGAAAACAAATTCCTGAGGTGGGAGGTGTCGAGCTTTGAATCCAAACTCAAGGCGATGACCAAGGAGAAGGATCAAGCCCGAGAGGCGCTGACAAAGAGAAAGGCCGAACTGGAGGACGAACTGGAGAGAACCAGACTCGAAGGGGTCAGTGATTGCGCTCAGATTATTCCGATAGTGATGCCCGAGAATGACATGGGGCCCATCCACGTTGCCATCCGGTTCTGCAAAGGGGAGCTCTCAGAGGAGGAGTTCCGCAAACTACTCGTCATCATTTCAAATGAGATCCGTGATCCTGTGCCCCTTTATACCGTTCCCATGTCCCCGGTTGCTGAGGAGATCCAGCCTAAGGCACATGCCCTTGCCCTTGAAGCCGAAATTCCTGAAGCAGAAGTTGTTGAAGCCCCTCTTGCCGCCCAGACTGAAACTGAGGTATCTCCTGCCGAGCCTGTGCCTGAAACCCTGCCTTCTGGACCAGGACAAGATGAAAAAGTTGCCCCTTGCGCGGGCTAATGAATGAGGGTGACCCGAAAATGGGCCATATGTAATCTTGAAAAATATACTTACTTTTTTGTAATAACAATGTACAATTTCCTTTCTTCTATACATTTTGAATGCTTTTCTTTCCTGTCTTCAATACTTAGCTGAATTTCTACTTTCTCTTTACTATCTTGCTCTTCTGATTCCGAATGTGAGAAGAAATCTTGATCTCGACCACTTCGAATCCGGCGATGAGGGGAATTCCCGGTCCTCGATGTGCTAACAAAAGCACTCGATGGGACACAACCCGACCTGAGCCGAAGAAACACTTGGCTCTGGGGGAATGTTACCTTCAAAGACCAACCAGGTATGGTCATGGAGGAATGCTCCATCCCTATGCTGATCTGAATACACTCGGTGGGACGTAACCCGACCCCGAGGTGAAGAAACACTTGGCTCCTGAAGGAATGTTACCTCCCCAGGCCAACCAGATCCGGTCATGGGGGAATGCTCCATCCCATGTCGATCGGAATGCACTCGGTGGGACGTAACCCGACCCCGAGGCGATGGTACAAGATAGTCTCATCGGAACGAATCCAGCCCCGAGCTGGTGGAACAGAACAGTCTCGATGGAACGAATCCAGCCCCGAGCTGGTGGAACATAACAATCTCAGCGAAACGAATCCAGCCCTGAGTTGGTGGAACAGAACAGTCACGGCGGAATGAATACAGCCCCGAGCTGGTGGAACATATGAGACTTAATCACGATGGAAGAATTTCAACCTCTGAGGCTCCGCGGATCCCGGCGCGGGTGTCCCCTTGCCGGACATCAGTAAAAACAAAGATGTGAATAAAACATAGTTATCGCAATGGAGGTGACTTAGCACATACTTCACAAAGACCAAAGAAAAACAACAACTCGGGGTCCCAAGACAGCGTCCTGCTTGGTGCCTCCCAAAAAACAATTCTAAACCTTACAATTCAGCGTCCCGGCTAGCCGGGCTACGGATCGGTGAGCGGCCGAGACCCTGAGGGTAGAAACCTCCTCATGTTGGGCGGCTTTGGAGTCTGCAAGCGCAATAAGGGCAGAAACCTCCACATGTCATGCTTCTCCTGATCCGAGGCGGTTAGGCAGATACCCCACGGGGGAAGAAGACACCCCGTGTGCGCCATCCCTTGGTGGTTCTCAACGGGACTCACCAGCTGACTCGTAGGGGAAGAAACCTCCATGGGTCCGGTTTACCCGGGACCACAATGGTCATGGAGGCCATCCGGCCGTCCCCAAGCCATGTGCTACGATGGTTCTCAACGGGATTCACCAGCCAACTCGCAGGGGAAGAAACCTCACTGGGTCCGGTTTACCCGAGTTATTCCTCAAATATGCGAGTCATGTGGTAGTAACGCTCTGGCCTCGGGGGTTTGATAATGACACCCGGGATTGGCGTGCCGCGAGGGGTTCACGCTTTTCCCACATGCACTACACCCCTTGATGCATTCTGGATCCTCAAAGGTGAAATGAGTCAGGTCGGGACACTTCCACTCGGGGGTTTGATAATGACACACGGGATTGGTGTGCCGCGGGCTTGGTGCCCTTCCTAGCTACCGATCACCCCTTCGCATCGAGCACATCCCAAGAATATTGAAAATACTTTCACATTCGATTAATAGACAAGTTTCTTAATTCAAAAGAGAGAGTTTTATTCATATTCAATGGACATACTGCCCTTCTTACAACTCTTTGCGGGTTATTTTAAGAGAGGCTTTTACAATTATTTTTGGTTCTTGTCTCGGAGTCCGACACATCTTCTAGTCTGAGCTGGATTCCGAAATTTCGGACCGCGGTGACAGGGCTCATTTGCGCTGAACGCTCCATTAGCATCTCTGGACAACTTTGGAGCTCGGTCAAGAAACCGCGGTGTCTCGTGGTTATCCATCAGGTTTTCCTCTCATCCTCTCATTCGGAAGGATCACTACGCTGAATGAAGGGGACCCTAATGAATGCTGATCGCGCACCCCTGGCCAACATGTTCCTTGGCCGATCCTTGAGCACTACCTCCTTCCGAAACTGAGGACCTGGCAAGCCGAACAAGCGTAGCACCTTCTTCTTGGCGGAACTTGTTCAGCCGTGACCGGCGGTTGGCAGACGTCACCCATCCACATCATTACATTCCATTCTACAACTCAATGGGGGGAGCTGCTGCTCTCTGAACTCCCGATGCGTTCTTCCCCCATTTTTGCCTCTATCGTCAACTTTCATTCTTCTTACAAACCCTTTCATCTTTCCATTCTGGCCAACTTTCTCCCGTTCCTTTTCCATTTCTTCCAGTCTTCCTTTCCCAAAACACTTTGATGCTGAACTCTCCAACGACCCATGGCTTCCGCCTTTCGCCATTGTCTTACTATGCAAGCTGTTTTTTGCTCTTTCCCCACAGACGGCGCCAACTGTTGACATGTGATTTTCGCCCTAGGGACAGTTTCGAGATAACCCCCCGAGACAATCCTCCTTTAACCCTGAATTTGTTTGGTTATGGGGAGACCAAAGGCAAATATAGAGAAAGGCAAAAAGAAAAAAAAAATTGACAAAGAGTATTTAACGTGGTTCGGCGGAGCAAGTCCAGCCTACGTCCACGGGCACAAAGAGAAAAGTCCACCTGACGGCTTGTCAAATCACTCTGCTTTCTCTACTGCCACACACAATGTACTGTAGCCAGCCTGTAAAGTGTTCCCAAACAGCGGTGTATGCCAAAGAGAAAAGTACAAAATGCCCCGGTCACATGTCGGTCTTCCAGAGGTCGGAAAGATGATTTTTCGATCTACCCAAACTGCTCACGTCCTGACCCTGACTGTCCAAACCATCTGTCATGGTACCGAAGGTTGTACAGAACTGAGCTGAGCTGCCGGGCTCTTGTGGTCGGTCTATGCGCTGATGTGGTCGGTGTCTGAATATGTATCATATTGTGTGCTCTGGTCGGTCAGATCAGGAAACCGAGTTTGATCTCTAAGTCTGGTTGAGAAACAACCAATACCCTCCGAGCACTGGTCCTCCCAATGAGGAAAATTCTCTCTCTGCCATTGTCGAACTGTTCAGATATCTTAGTCCCAAAAATCACTATCAACAATGTCTTTTTAAGTAAAAATCATGCTGAGTTTTATGAAAAAATCACAAAATCACAATGGATCAAATTGTTAACATTACACGCAAATGAATTAGTAGCCTCATTGATAACTCATGTCCCTCAACTTGTTGAAGAGTATTGTAGATCCTGATTTCGGTCGAGGTCCACAATTGAGAATGAGTAGAGGGGCACAAGCGAACCTGCAAAATAAGAATAGAGCAAAAGAGGAAGTTACTGCCCACCGGTGTGATGGAAACCGTAGGCACTCCGACGCTCAAGTTAGCCAAAGTATAAATGAATCAAAGTCGAAAGGATTCAGGTGTTAGGATACCTAAACCAATGATCAATTGCCGTGAGGGCGGAGTGTTGGATTTTATCTGATGATAGGAGTTGTGTATGGATCCTTTCTTGTTCTTTGCCTTACTCTTTTATAGGATCCATCTTCTGCCCGTTGGAAACTTCTTCAATGGTGTATTAATTTAGATCCTTTAGATCCCATAACCGTCGACTTCATGACGATGTTAATGAATTCGGATCCACTTCCTGATCTTTGTAACTGGTGTCCGTTTGTCTGTCTTTATGTTAATGAAGTTGGGCTCGTGAGGCGGCCCATGGATCTTCTTCTGGGCTCCAGGTCTTGCAGCTGGCTTTTGTGGTAAATGTCGATTTTACCCCTGGCCCAATTTTGGCCCGTACAAGTATGAGTTTAAACCCTATAACTGTAGTGGAGGTTAGTTTATCTCCTCCATAATTTCAGTGTTGGGATTTGAGACAGATGTCTCCCGAATATTCATGGGAGTATATTTTTGAACTTTATTTCCCTAAACTTATCGGGGTGAACTACAAATGTATGTATTTAAACTTCCAATAAATATTATATTGTAATATTTATAAATTGTTGTTGAAGCAAAGTCAAGCAGCTCACATGCAGAAGTAACGTGCGCCGAAAGTTGAAGGTGACAGAAGTTGGATGCCAGCCACTGCCAACTTGCGTGTGTGTGTGTGTTTGTGAAGTTGGCAATTGCCAGCTTGCTCAAACCGCGTGACACTGTTCACGCGGTTTGAGCACTATATAAGGAGCCCAAAAATCATAAGTTAATTATCCCTAAATGTGTGAAAGTGTAGTGAGAGTGATTGGTGAGAGTTTTTTGTAAAGCTTGTATTGGAAGCTTTGTAATTCTTTTGTGGGTATATAAAAGAAGAGTTTTCTCTCAAATTATCCTCTATTCGTGTGTGTTTATTCACAACAAGTGGTATCAGAGCTACGGTTCCACGGAGGGATCCCGAAATTCGGAAACGAAGTTTCGGTTCGGAAAGTCGATTCCGACGAAAGTTGTCGAAAATCGATTTTGAGCATATCATCGGACTTTTCACGGAGAGAGACGAGCACGGTGATATTTTCCGGCGATCGAACGGAGGTCCCAACTGCCCGCACGCGCCGCACGCTCCAGACAGAGGGTTACTCACGCTCTCCACGCGCACACACGCTCCAGCACGCGCCAACCTAAGGAAGAAGACGACTGCCACGTCAGCGGTCCAGTCAGCGCCACGTGTCGCCCAGTCAGCGCCACAGTCAGCGCCACGTCAGCGCACAGTCAGCAGCCCAGTCAGCGCCACGTCAGCGCCCAGTCAGCAGCCCAGTCAGCTGCCACGTCAGCGGTGCCTGGTAAATTTCAGATAGGTCCCTGAACTTTCTGAAAATTACAGTTTAGCCCCTATACTTTCAGATATTTACAATTTAGTCCCTGAACTTTTTATAAATTGCAATTTAGTCCCTGAACTTTTCCGTAATTGCACTTTGGCCCCTAAACTTTCGGAAATTGCACTTTGACCCCTGTAATTTCTAGAATTTGTAATTTGGTCCCTGTGTCGGATTTTGACAAACAAAGTGTCATTTCCACCATTTTCGACCATTCCGGACGCAACGGTGAGGTCCGTTTTTTGAAATTCTGTTTAGAATTTTTATGATGGAGGGGAGCACGGAAAAAAATGATTTTGTTAACCAGTACAAACTATTTCACATGGAGAGGAAGGATGAAAGACCTTCTGTATGTGAAGGACTATGATGGACCGGTATTTCTGGAGCAGAAACCAGAAGGAATGACCGATGAGAAGTGGGCTAATCTTCACCAGAAAACATGCAGTACTATTCGTCAGTGGATCGACGATAGTATCGTCAACCATGTCAGTGAAGATAAAGATGCACGTGTTTTATGGAGAAAGCTGGAGGAGCTTTTCCGAGCAAAGACTGGCAACAACAAGCTGTACTACATCAAGAAGATGATGGGTTTGTTGAAATACCAGGAGGGTACAGCTGTGGCAGATCACATCAACGATTTCCTCGGAACCATGAAGGAATGTCGGGATTGGGCATAGACTTCGGAGATGAGGTAAATGGTTTAATACTTCTCAATACGTTACCAGAATCTTGGGAAACGTTCAGATCTACGGTGATCAATTCAGCCGCAGATGGGAAAGTCACTATGGAGATGGCAAAGACCAGGATCTTCGAGGAAGAAAAGAGGACGAGAATGCAGGAGTCAGCATCAGCCTCAACCTCAGAAGCTCTAGTGACAGAAAAGAACACCAGAAGGGGGAGGAGTAAAAGCCGAGGCCCAGGGAGATCAGACAAGAACCGAGGGAAATCAAGAACGAGGGATATTGAGTGCTATCACTGTAAGAAGAAAGGCCATATGAAGCGGGATTGCTACAAACTGAAGAACGAGCAGTCCAGGAGAGATGGTGACTCTAATCAAGAAAGAGTTGCTACAACCACCGAGAAAACCTCCAAAGACTTCTGCATAATGTATGAAGAAAATGTTGTGAATCTTGCCAGCCACGAGACCAGTTGGGTGATAGATAGTGGCGCATCCATACACGCCACATCTCGCAGAGACTTCTTTTCATCTTACACACCAGGGGACTACGGTGCTGTAAGGATGGGGAATGACGGACAGTCCAAAGCCGTCGGTATTGGAGACATCTGCCTTGAAACAGAGAACGGGACAAGGCTAGTGTTGAAGGGAGTCAAGCACATCCCAGATATCCGGTTAAACCTGATCTCAACAGGCAAGCTGGATGATGAAGGTTTCTGCAGCACCTTTAGTGACGGATGCTGGAAGCTCACTAAAGGGTCAATGGTCGTGGCACGAGATAATAAAGACTCAACCTTGTATTTGATGCATGCTAAGCTTTCCAATAGTAGCATAAATACAGTTAACAGCAATGAGGCAGCCGAGTTGTGGCACAAAAAGCTTGGTCACATGAGCCAAACAGGGATGGAGATACTACGCAGGCGGAATGTTCTTCCGGAATTGAAGAACTCACACTTACGAAGTGTGAACACTGCATGGCTGGAAAGCAGAACAGAGTATCCTTCCAGAGCTCCCCGCCTCAACGGAAACGGACCGGAGGTACTAGATCTCATACATTCAGATGTATGCGGTCCGATGCAGACACAAACACTTGGTGGGTCACTGTATTATGTGACATTTATTGATGATCATTCAAGGAAGATCTGGGCATACACCTTGAAGAGAAAAGACCAAGTGCTTGGAGTGTTCAAGGAGTTTCATGCTTTGGTGGAGAGAGAAACCGGCAAGAAACTGAAGTGCATCAGAACAGATAACGGTGGAGAATACAGAGGTCCGTTTGATCAGTACTGCAAGACGCAAGGAATCCGACATCAAACGACACCTCCGAAGACACCTCAACTGAATGGCCTAGCTGAGAGGATGAACAACCTTGTGCGAGAGGATCAGAAGCTTGCTGTCACAAGCCAAGCTGCCGAAGACATTTTGGGGAGAAGCACTCATCACAACAGTTCATGTTTTGAACATGTCCCCAGCGGTCGCACTGAAAGGTAATGTTCCTAACCAAGCTTGGACAGGTAAAGAAGTGTCGTACGAGCACTTACATGTCTTTGGGTGCAAAGCATTTGTACACATCCCAAAGGACGAGAGATCCAAGCTTGATGCAAAGACGCGACAGTGTGTCTTTATTGGCTATGGTCAAGATGATTTCGGCTACAAATTGTATGATCCTGTGGAGAAGAAGATTGTCAGAAGCCGAGATGTTGTCTTTGTTGAAGACCAGACCATAGAAGATATCAGAAAGGAGATGAAGACAATGCCCCAACAATACAGAAATGTGAATCCAGAACCTCAGACAACCGGTGCCAGTTCGAGTTGAAGATGAGGTTCCCAGACATGAGGGTACAGGTGATGAAGCTCCCAGAGATGATGATCATGATCAACCACCAGTACCAGAAGTTCCACCAACTGTTCCACAGAGAAGGTCTGACAGAGAGAGGCGACCTTCAAACAAATACTCTGCATATGAGTATGTGCTGCTTACTGACGGGGGAGAACCCGAGAGCTACCAGGAGGTTGTGGAAACAGAGGACAGAGAAAAGTGGGAGGAAGCCATGCAAGATGAGATGAAATCTTTGCATGACAATCACACTTTTGAGTTGGTGAAATTGCCAAGAGGCAAACGGGCTTTGAAGAACAAATGGGTGTACAGGGTGAAGCAACAAGAGCACACTTCACAACCCCGGTACAAAGCCAGACTAGTTGTCAAGGGATTCAATCAGAGGAAAGGCATTGACTTCGATGAAATCTTCTCTCCAGTTGTGAAGATGTCATCCATCAGAGTGGTACTCAGCTTAGCAGCAAGCCTCGACCTGGAAGTTGAGCAGATGGATGTCAAGACCGCATTTCTTCACGGGGATCTGGAAGAAGAAATTTATATGGAGCAACCAGAAGGCTTCAGAGTCAGCGGGAAAGAGGACTGTTGTGTGCAGACTCAGGAAAAGCCTATACGGTTTGAAACAGGCACCGAGACAGTGGTACGTGAAGTTTGAGTCAGTTATGGGGGAGAGCAGGGATACAAGAAGACCACTTCAGACCATTGTGTTTTCGTTCAGAAGTTTTCTGACGATGATTTTATCATCTTACTGTTATATGTAGATGATATGTTGATAGTTGGCAGGAATCAATCGAGGATTGATAATTTGAAGCAGCAACTGAGTAAGTCTTTTGAGATGAAAGACTTGGGGCCAGCTAAGCAGATTCTTGGCATCAGGATCGGTCGTGATCGGAAAGCCAGAGAGGAGATTATACTTGTCACAGGAGGAGTACATTGAGAAGGTACTTCAGAGATTCCAGATGGACAAGGCTAAAGCGGTTAGCACTCCTCTTGCTACCCACTTTAGATTGAGTACGAGACAGAGTCCCTCTACTGAGTCAGAGAAGGAGGAAATGAAACAGGTTCCATACACCTCAGCAGTGGGAAGTCTTATGTATGCCATGGTGTGCACGAGGCCAGACTTAGCACACGCAGTTGGATTGGTCAGCCGGTTTATGTCAAACCCAGGACGGGAACACTGGAATGCGATCAAATGGATCATGCGGTATCTTCGAGGCACATCCAAGATGAGGTTATGTTTTGGAAGACAGCGACAAACCAGTGTTGATGGGCTACACCGATTCAGATATGGCAGGAGATGTGGATACCCGAAAGTCTACTTCGGGGTATCTGATTACTCTCTCAGGAGGAGCTGTGGCATGGCAGTCAAGGTTGCAGAGATGTGTTGCACTTTCTACAACAGAGGCAGAATTCATTGCCGCTACAGAAGCTTGCAAGGAATTGCTGTGGATGAAGACATTCGTCCAGGAATTGGGTTTCAAGCAGGAGAAGTACATTTTGTACTGCGATAGCCAGAGCGCTATCTATCTCGGTAAAAATTCCACCTTTCATTCAAGGTCAAAACATATCGATGTGAGGTATCACTGGATACGGGACGTCCTGAGCTCAAGGTTGTTAGAACTCAGGAAAATTCACACCGACGACAACGGTGCCGATATGTTCACGAAGGTTTTACCGAAGGAGAAGCTTGAAATCTGTCGAGCCATAGCCGGGATGACAAAACTCTCCACATAGTCAGAGTGGGGAGATTCAGAGAACTACGATTGGCTTGATCCCAACTCAGGGTACGTAGGCAGTCATACAGATGCAGCCAGGGGAGGATCCTTTGAGGATCCGATTTGGATGATTGATGGTCGGCTCAGATTTTGGGGAATCTTCACCGAGGGGGAGATTTGTTGAAGCAAAGTCAAGCAGCTCACATGCAGAAGTAACGTGCGCCGAAAGTTGAAGGTGACAGAAGTTGGATGCCAGCCACTGCCAACTTGCGTGTGTGTGTTTGTGAAGTTGGCAATTGCCAGCTTGCTCAAACCGCGTGACACTGTCACGCGGTTTGAGCACTATATAAGGAGCCCAAAAATCATAAGTTAATTATCCCTAAATGTGTGAAAGTGTAGTGAGAGTGATTGGTGAGAGTTTTTTGTAAAGCTTGTATTGGAAGCTTTGTAATTCTTTTGTGGGTATATAAAAGAAGAGTTTTCTCTCAAATTATCCTCTATTCGTGTGTGTTTATTCACAATAATTGTAATATATTAAAAAAAGTATTTTAACATTACACACCTTATTAATTTTTTTAGTTTGAGAATTAATTACTTTTTGGCTAAAAGTTGCTTTTGGAAATTGGTATCCAGTGAGAGAAACAAAAGCTTTATGGACAATTTTGTGTAAATTATAGCTGTAAAGTCATAGAGAAACATTGCATTGTAATTAAACCAAAGCTGGATTTGTGTTATGAGAAATAATAGGTGTGCGTATTTATGGTAATTGGTCAGACATCTCATTAAGGTCGATGGTTTTAGTAAGTGGCAGATTCAAGGATATAGTCATGTTCCGAGTTAAATTACAAATTTAAATACATCAAGCTTCTTCTTCTTTTTTCTTCTTTTTTTCCTCCGCCAAATCACCGACCCGAACTTAAGCGAAACATGTAAAATTTTCGAATGTCATAGGTTCTTACAAGAAATACATCAAAAGCTTGATAATTAAGTCATAAATTTTTTACCATCAAACCACACTTCATATGGGCTAAATATATAAATACATCCAACTCTCACATACTAAATGTCAAATATAACTTTTTTTATTTTATTTTATTTGTATTTTGCTCATTATAATTTATTTTACACTTCAATCTTGATTTATTTATTTAAAAAAAAAAAAAAAACATAGCATAATCATCAATTTTTTTTTTTTTTTTTGTTAAGTTGAGGAAAACTATTACGATTAAAAAAACAACAATAAGTTTGGAAGTAATTTTAAAATTCAAGTTGGTTTATCATAATTGAAGAAAAAAGTTAGGAATTTTAGTTTAGGGACCACTGCTGATTCAAAGGGAGTGGCTAGATGCCTAGAGGCAAATGTCTGAATTGATTTCAATATAGATATTTTATTTTCTTTTAGGTTTGAACACGAGAACTTTCCAATAAATTGCCCATCTCGTTTAAGCACGAATTCTAATAGTATCTGATTTATTAATGTTAAATATGATCGTACCTGATTTCAATATAGATATAAGTAACCAGAAAATTAAAATGATGACGAAATATAAATACCTCATTTTAGCCATGCATACGGTTAGGTTTCAAATTATAACCGAATCGTTGACCAATCAAATCGTTGATCAATCAGACTCTAAATCGTCGGTTCAATTGTGGTTGGTGTATTGTTCAACTGATTCGATTCAATCGTAAAAAAATCCGATTATAATATTTTTTTATAAAAACATTAAATTTCAATATATATATATATATATATATATATATAATAAATATTTGATGAAATTAAAATTTGGCAAAAAGGGGGACCTTTGATTCTGACAAGATTCCACTCCCCAGCACAGACGTTACGTTTCCACCGACAAAACGTGTTTTGTTCCTCCTCATCTTCCGTCAATCTTCAAACACATTACGCATCTGTAAACATTAAACCTTAATTAACGAACACAATAATTATATTATTATTATTATTATTATTATTATTAATTAACTCATGAATCATCCTTCCATCCATACATTTAATTTGAGCTCACGCTTCTTTCTTTTTCTTCGTCTAATCATTGTTCACAATTTTTTTTTTTAAATAAAAATAAAAATAAAAATGTATACGATTAAAGAAAAAGTAACGGAGAAGCTATCTCGTCTCTTCGCTGATTCCCCCAATAATTCCGTTTCTTCTCCCTCCGACGATCCTCAGGTACTTTTTTTAAAAAAAAAAAATTGATTCGGCGATCTCTTCTTTTCATTCTTTTTTTTTTTTTTTTTACGTAATTGAGCTTTATTATTTTAATTTCTTAGATCTGGTTGATTTTAGACAATGTAGATTATGAGAAGCTGAATTTATTCTTGATCTAAATATTTGCGAGAGCGTAGAGAGACATTCACGTGTGTGTGTGTGTTTTTTTAACGCAAATATTGTTAAATTAAATTAATTAATTTTTTTTTAAAAAAAAAAAACTTCAATTTGCTGCAAAATTATTTATGCATAAAATTCTGTCTATATTAGCTTTTTGAAAATAGTTTCGTACTGCTACAGTTAGAAATTTGGTTTTAAGGCCTAAACACATTTAGAATTTGATATTTGAGAAGCGAAAATTAAGCCATCATTTTGTTTCTAACAATTTAATATCTCGGTGGTTATTATGACATGATTTGTTTCATCAGTGGGGTTAATTAGAGTCTTAAACTTGCTTTTTTGTAAGTAACAAAACAACACAATTTAAGTCAAATAAATGCAAAAGAAACTCGTATATGTACATGCATATACATAATGCATTTGCTTTCTGCATATGGATGTGCTCATTTATTTCGTATTTCATTTTAGTTAAGTGGTCATTTTCTTTTCCTTTTTGGATAATACAATAAAAAAACTTTGAACTTTTGAAGTTTGTTTTACTTATCTTTCCCTAGTTTTCATATATTACAGTGCAAGAGATGTTGTCTGTTTTACTGGTAGTGATTTTTAAATGTGCAGGTCAGGTCATACTCTAAAGGGGGGAAATATTTGACATCGTTTTTTTCCTACATTAACCCTTTGTCGAGCTCTGATGGATCTAAAACAAGCCAACAACACCCTGAACTTAAACACCTTCAATCATTTCCTTGTAGACGAATTAGTGAAGATTTTGATCAGCAAAATGAACCCGTAGACATCTTTCAAGAATGCAGCACAGCATCTACCCCAGTTATCTTGAATAATCAAAATAGTCCATTCAGCACGAATAAGCAATGTAGTCCAGTTAGTGCCAACGATGATGACAAGGACTGTGCAAGTGGAGGTGGGAGTGGGAGTAGTAGTGATTCTGATGCATATGCAGAAGCAACTGACCTACCTAGTCCGGCAAAGCTTTTAACAAATCTCACAGAAGACTCTGCTTTTATTACTTCAGAATTATATGAATTCTTGCTGTCATCCATCCCAAATCTTGTCAAAGGCTGCCAATGGGTTTTGTTGTATAGGTAAGTCATGCTAAAACTGAGGTTTTGTGAAATTGGCCATGTTCAATAATATAAACCTTTATACAGTATTAATTCTTTTGAATGAAGGGCAGTACTTTGAAACATGGTACATCGCTCCGTACTCTTATTCGCAAGAGTGCTGACCTTTCTGGCCATTGCTTGTTGGTACGTCAATGCCTCTATTTTCTGCGTTATCATAACTAACTGAATAATGTGGTTATTTGAAAGTTTTTATTAATTGGAGATGCACATTTTCTTGTGAAATATATAGATTGTTGGAGATAGGCAAGGTGCTGTATTTGGCGGGATGCTAGAATGCCCCTTGAAACCCACCCCGAAGAGAAAGTATCAAGTAAGTTAACATATAAACCTAATAGACATTGCATTTGCTCATGAGGATTCCTCTGCTCTTTTGCATGCTTGGTGTGTTCTCCCAACTGCTATCTTTATTTAGATTACAATCTTGCGAAACATCTTTACCGTTTTTCCCCTGATTTGATGATAGGGGACAAACCAAACATTTGTATTCACAACAATATATGGTGAACCAAGGCTCTTTCGGCCTACCGGTAATTATTTTCATCTACTTATTTGCTTAATGCTTATTCTTTTTCCAAGGCTTTTCAGAAGTACATAATATATGGACAAGCATATATAAATTATAATCAATCATCTAACATTATGGTAATTGGTGGAACACAACATTGAAATATGTTCTTCTAGAAGATATGGTTAGTTCTCTTGCATAAAGCAGTAGGATGTCCATAATGTCCATTGCTATCTTAGTCACTTTTCATAACTCTATCTCACCAGGTGTTCGTTTATGACACGCCCTTTTCATTGGCCATGTATTGAATGAGTATCTATCATGCCATGTATTTAGAGTCAAATTAACATATTCGTGGAAGCTTGCGGAATTTATATCAAGTTATACTGATAGTTTCGTAAGCAGGGATCAGGGTGTGTTTATACCTGTAGTTGACTCAAGGCCTGGCATGTAGTCTGAAATTGTTCCTCATATCCACCCTCGTTATCGGTACCGTTGAAAATATTTTTAACTTAAAAATGGGGTAGAGAACTTATTGAGAGTAGAATTGTTCATCCAAAAGACTCAAACCTTGTAAATAAACCCTGCTTATATATAAAATATAAATTTAATTAACATTTTTCAATTGATAGCCGAGGGGTAGAGCAAATTATTATTTGTGGCATTGATACTAAAATTGAGATGTGATAAAATTTTGTTATTCAATCTTGGACAAATAGGCAACCTAAATGTAAGGATTGCAAATTGTACCTATAGTAGGATGAGCTTTGAAACTGGTTTATGAAGTGTTGTTGGTTACGATGTGAACTCATGCATATCCACTTCTTATGAGCTGAATGTTGTGAGGGCTCTATAATGTATTTTGCAACAATTTTGATCCTTGATTCAAGTAAATTTGAAGTCTATGCTACTATTTCGATGTTAAAAGCTGTGCAGATACTTCATCTTTTCCATTTTTCTGTTTAGCATTTAAGCATGACGCAATCCATGGTTATTCTCTTGTTCCATGTGATTTTAGTTCATATCAGCATCCTATTTATCTATTTTTATGTTGTATCTAACAATCTTGGTCAATTCAGTTTACGACTTGCGAACAGCATGCCTTGAGGCTTTCATTCCTGATTTTATGTCTATTTTACCTACAATCACAAGGGAAACTCATTTGTGCTGGTTGATTTAGTTTTAAGATTTATGTACTTGCATTTCACAGAAAGATAGAAAATAAATGAAGGTTTCCTTCATGTTCTTAAGCTAATGTTGTCTCATATTTGTGGAAATAGGTGCCAATCGATATTACTACATGTGTTTGAATGATTTGCTGGCATTCGGTGGAGGTGGCAAATTTGCTTTGTGCTTGGATGGAGATCTGTAAGTTAAATTTTCGAAAGTTCCCATTTTGAAGTTTGCTCCATTTTTTTATTTTTATTTTTCCAGGCAGATAAGTTCTTATAGATTCCTTTTGTCTCGATTACCGTCTTTGTTTCAAAAAGGTTAAGTGGAACTAGTGGAGCTTGTGACACATTTGGGAACTTATGCTTGGCTCACAACGAAGATTTCGAGTTAAAGAATGTTGAGGTAAGTTCATGATTTGTACTCAGAATTTATGTGGCACTTGGAGCGATTACTATAACTTTTGCCTTGTCTATGTTAACATTCATTGTATTTCTTTCATCTTGCGCAGCTTTGGGGTTTTTCTCATACATCTCAGTACCTTACCTAACGCAAGGTTGAGATGCTCATGCTTCAATCACCGGTATTTTTTCAAAAACATTAGCAGACATATTTGTTCAATATGTATTTATCATCAAGCCCTCCCTTTTCACACGGGGGGCACTCATAGTACATGTAACGCTCAGTTGCTCTCTTGCTAAGTAGTTGGGTTTTGAATAATGCTCATACAATTATAGGATTAAGAGTCAGTTTAGGGATACTACTTAGATTTCAAAAAAAAAAAAAAAAAAAAAAAAAAAAAAAAAAAACGTTGAGAAAGTACTTTTACTATGATTTTAAGCACTCCCAAATGAGCTCTAATTTTTTTTTTTATCTCTGTGATGATCTGCGTATTTCAAATATTACATGCAAGGTAGGAGCAAAAGCACTATTTATTTTTTGGCAAGCTTTGGGAAGTTTCCACCACGATTTTGTTATTATGTTTTTTTTTTTGTTCTTGCAATGAGGATTTCCCCCCCTCTTTTTTTTTTTAAAAAAAAAGTCTAGCTAAGGATGAGAAATTTTACTCACTAAACATCAACATGGAACTCAGGTATAAATATTTCTCAGATATGGTTATACTTTAGATATTGATCAATCAATTAATTAGTTAAAGATGGTGATTTAATTAGAAATGTGATTAGAGTAACTTTTCAAAGGAAAAAAAAATGAAGAAATTGGCAAATTGATTCTCAAAAACCAATGAACGTACCTCCCCAATGCCCATTAAATTTTCCATATAATCGAAACCTCGAGAACAAATTTTGGTACTCTATACAAGTTTCGTTTCCATTCGTAATAATTAATATTAGATTTTGTACGCAATACCTATTGAATTATCAAAGCTTAACAACAACAATAATAGTACACTTTCAAAAAAAAAAAAAAACAATAATAGTACAAAATAAATGAGAAAATTGTTATGAAAGTTTCAACAGTGAAAGTGATACAAAAGATTGGTGGTAAAGAAACAAGAGATCCCATTTTTGTTACCCTCGATCGAATCCAAGACCGAGTCTACAACGCACTGCTTCAAGCACTCTACAGTCCTATTATGAATAGAGAAAAATGAACCAGAACTAGCACCGACACCATTTGCTTCATCAACCGAACAAACAACACTACTGATGGCTGGAAAAAAATGGCAGTGCCTGCCCACATCTCAAATTGGTTAAATTTTTGGATGCTCTACGACTCTAATGGAGCATCATCGCCAGGCAGACCAAATACGCGGAGGTTGCGGTCCATTGATCCTACAGCAATGTATTTTGCATCTGCACCAAACCTCACACAAGTTGTCTTGCCTGCAATCAGACCATATTGCATTAGTATCCATCAAATTCAAGGACTATCTATACAACAGGAGGCCACCAAAAAAAAAAAAAAAAAAGTATAAATAGCGACATGAAAGAATCAGTACCTGTGCCGGATAAATCAGGAAAAGTTTTGATACAATTCCAATCTGCTTTAACACTGGCCACTTGGTAGACTCTGCAGAAGCACGCAACTTATCAATATCAAATGCAAAGAGCTAGCTACAAATGAACTGAAAGTATGAAATACTCACGGGTAATTGTTCTGTGCAATTTCATCAATTATATGATATATTAAAAAAATATATTCGGGCTCATTTTGTATTAGAAACACGTGTATAATGTATACACAAGACTAGTTGTCCTATATCCAAAGCACTACCTTATATCTGCACTTGCAACTGCGAGGTAAGATCCACTATGGTCGAAATCCACTGCAAGAACAAGAAATCAAGCCCTATTAGACATAGTTATGACATATATTTAGGAGGTAAAATAAGTAGTGAAAAAATTTTGTGCTCTTTCCAACATTGAACAAAATAGAGATGACAAGGATTAATGATAAACTACTGATCCCAAAAGCAAGCTAAAACTTATCCAAAGAGTATTGAATGAGTTTTCCACAGAGAGCATATAAATTATTCCATGGCAAAGAAAAGACAGCTAAGAAGCAAAAAGTGTCATACTAAACATATACCTGAGTTGGTAGGTGTTTCAGAATCAGGAGATTCAAATGACCGGAAGTTCTTCAATTTACGCAGGTCCCACAGCTTCACACCATCATGGGCTGCCGTCTGTCCAGTTTAGACATTTTAGTCGGATCATGAGATGTCAGATCCTATATACACTACTTATTCTAACAGTTAAACACATACCGCAAGATAATATCCATTTTCTGAGAAAGTTATGGCCGTTACTGCCCCAACATGTCCATCAAATTTCGCCACATTAGCCTATAATAGCCCATAGAAGAAATTAAAGAAAGCAATGCAGATAAATTTAAACACACGAGGATGCATCAGATAATTTCACTACCTGACTTTTCACATCCCAAATCTTAACAAGAGCTTCTGAGGTGCCCGTTCCAAGGATGAGACCATCTGGATGAAAAGCTGCGGATGTATAACCCTCCGGTCTACCCTCAGTTCCGGCGTCTGAAACCTGCAGAAGAAAATATTATTCTACTTGTCCATAGGTGGAGGAAAATAAATTTTTCTTTACAACGTGTTTATTTCTTTGTTACTTTCAATCAGTTTAGAAAAAAATCATATGTTAAATCAGTGTTCTAAAAGATGGTCTAGACGGCGCTGACCGTCTCAATTTGGAGGAAAACGGTAACCTAAACCTAGGCAGTTATCGACAGAAATTTAGCTTCGATCGGCGCGTGACCACCAGAAATGGAATGTCCAGCAACTTCTGAACAGAATGGACTGGCGCGTGCTTTGATCGGCGGCACAAGCCGGCAGCCGCCATCGGAGCCACCGTCGACGGCTGCCAGAAACTATAAAACCCTGTCTCTAACCTTAATTGAACCTAACTTTCCAAACCCTAAACCTAATTGACCTCAATTTGTCAAATCCCAAGTCCTAACCCTAATTAATAATTTAATATCAATTTACTAAATCCAAACCCTAAACCTAATTGAACCCAAATTATTAAACCTAATTAAAATATTTTGAATAAAAAATAAAACCACCTAGCGCTGCCTAAGCCCGTCCGTCTAGGCGCCGCTAGGCCTAGGCGCTGCCCTACCGTACGCCTAGAGCCTAGCGTTTTTTTATAACCATGTGTTAATTTGACCATTAAACTTCTGAAGTTTGAGACACTGATACCATTCCTTTCAAAATTTAGTAACACAAATTAATTCTCTCCCCTCCAAAGGCTTTTCTATCCTCATCCTTCTTCCCCTCATTTATGGAAGCATTAGTTTTGTGGGCTTGGACCAATGGCAAACTCCATTTTCCTTCCCTCTAATTTCTGTCTTTCCAACTGAAAGGGAGAAATGGTCTCTCCATCCACCCCCTTTCCATCCAGCCTGTTTTGCTCCATCAAGTTTAACACCAACCAAACAAGTGAAAATACATAAAAAACAAAAAAAGTCACTGTTTCTAATAGCATTTTGGAATAGGTGACTTGAAACCATCAATGAAATATACTATGTAGAATCAGTTTGGTTCAAAGTTCAAACTCTATTAAAAGAACAAAAAGAAAACAAGGAGATGGAGAGAGAGACATTCGGACCTGTGCCAAGCATAAACCAGACGAAAGATCATAAAAGCACCAGGTATTATCAAGAGAAGCGGTCACAAAGTAGTTGTTCGTGGCATGGACAGTAACAGCTTGCACCTGAGACATATCATTTTACATTACAATATGGCACACTAACCATATTAGTGGTCTACAACCAGCAAGAAAAGCACTAAATAATATAATAAGCGAACAAAAAGCAACTTTAAACTAGACTAATCACCGCTAATCTGACAAGTTTCGCCTTAAGTCATGACGACCTCAAAAAATAGGCACTTGGACTTGGTCATCAAGAAATTAAGGATATCAAATATTTTACAATGTACAACAATATTTCACTCAACAAAAAAATAGTTCAAATTTTCCAACATTTAGCAACGGTAACTCAAATTCTAATACTATGGCCAAGATTAACATGTGAAATCATATGCGGATGCTACAAAATTCACTGGTTATAAAGATTTAAACATGCTTAAAATGACATATTTACCTCAGCAGTATGATCATTCAAAATGTGCTTACAGTCATAATTTCCATCTTCAGACCCTTGCCACACTCGAACAGTCTGCAGTGTGAAGAAACATATCAAATTTGAGAGAAACTAAATCCAAAGTGGAGGACGAAATATTTGACATTTGCGGATTAAACTCGCAATTACGCTTAAATTCTAATATAAAAGTACACGCATACAGAAAGAAAAGATGCAAACACCAACACTGAGAAATATACGAGCATTAATCATACTTGTTTAGACATAAGTTACATAGTCTTCTGGACTAGCAACAGCCATCAAAACAGTCCAACATATATCGTCTAATGTTAAGAATACATCGGTATGCAATGTCAAGCTGAAGTTCTCAATCGTGACATGTTCACACCTTACAATCCAGCATATCGCAGAGCTGAAAGGTGTGTGTAGAGCCAAAATCACCAATAAAAAAAGTAGAAGCGGAAAGGTGAGGGTAAATGAACCTCACTTCCTCAAAGTTTCATGTATCAATAATAAACAATAGATAAACAAATTGTTTAAAAAATCGGTTGAGGCGGCTGCCTCGAGGCGCCACGTCGCCGCCTCGCGGCGACGGCGCGTTGAGGCGGCCACCTCTTTCGGTTTTTCGATTTATCATAAACAGAACTTCCACTTTATATTTGAATAGCCTGTACCATCTCCTCCTAATATTCAGTCTAGATTTTTCATAACAAATGATTCAGAACCATCAAATGTAAAGCTTGCATAATATTAAATTCATATGACCACAAATAAACGAGGCATGAAATCTGAGGCTGATAAAGTTGAGCATGACCTACCCTATCAGCTGAGCCCGTTAAGAACAGATCACCTTGTGTGACAAATTTGACACTAGTAATCTAGCAAACAAACAATGTGTGATCAGACAAGAAAATTTAAACATAAAACCCCAAAAAATGAAAGGGAAAAAGAAGAAACCTTCTTAGAGTGACCGCTCAGGGTAGATACGATCTGTCCTGATGGCCGATCGAAAATTACAGCATTGGTATCAACTCCCCCAGTTGCAATGACATCCTGATAATCAGGAAAATTGAAAATAAGTCAGAATCTTTAACCACGGCAGTAAAACTATAAATGAGTCATGATTGAATAACATCTAGCCTATATTATAAATTATAATGCATAAACTGCAAATTTTCCATTAAATTGTCTATAAACCATATCAATATCCAGATCCATAAACTTATATTGAAACACACCTTGGAGTTATGGATATCAAGAGAAACAATGCCAGGTTTGCTAGTTTTGTGAAGAGGATGACTAGAAAGCTGGGTATACCTCTCCAAAGCATCAATGGGAGCCAAAGTTGGAGGAATCTGAAAAGAAAAAAGGCATTGAAATTAGAAAAGAAAAAAAAACTACTAATAAACCGAAATTAAAGATCACTGGATAATATTGGATAAAAGATCTGAAATGAACTTAAATCAGTTTTCTACTTTTCTTGTCTAAAATGCCGAGCAGGAAAAATAGATGAGACATTACGAATCAAATAAAGAAAGCATAACCAATAACACTTAAGTCAGTATAATTATCCACATGAACAACAGTACCTGCCGCTTTTTCCGCTGCTGTGAAAGAGCCGCATTACATTCTGTCAGCTCAGCAATAATGGCAGGAGAAATTCCAGCACGTATTTTCTTTCCACCAGGGCCCAAATCCTCATCCTCGGTAGCTGGATATTGAATGAGATAATATAAATAAGTAAAAGGTAAATATGACATATAATGAAACAGAAGTAAACTTAAAAGTATACAGAAGAAAGAACCTCTTTTCCCATTGCTAAGAGCAGTATTTGATGTAACTGCAGTTGATGCTGCAGGCATTATCTGTCTTTCAGATTGCGCAAGTAATGACCTTGCTTCATCCCTTTCCTTCTTAAGTCTAGCAATCACACGACAAGCAGCATCATGCTGGGGACAAACCGACAAATCAATATGCTAAGGTCAGTAAGCCGCTGAAATGATAATTTTATTACTTTGTGACTAAAGTCCAACACAAGAACACATAAAAGGTAAATGTGTAATCTTCTTTTCTTTTCTTTGCTCAACATGCATTTTCTTGACAACTGCATTTAAAAGAGATAGCAGCAAGCCTGTAAACTAATTATCTATAAAATCAAATTATGTAGCAGCTAAAACTCGTATTCCCATTATCTTCAGCTAGCACAATACAGTACATGCATCAATTTCATCAAACAAATGATGAATAAATGCCTTAATCCCCATATAGGGAGATAATATGAGAATTAAACTTTATCAGGCATAACCTAAGTAGCTTACCTGGTACAACGCATGACTTAGCTCCTGCCTTGCCGTATGAAGTTGTTGCTCCAAAGCAAAATTAGAAAGCATCAAACCATCCCATTCCTACAATTAGACAAACAACATAAATGACAAGAAATATAATAAAAATTCAGGAAATAAAATGTAAAATTTAGTATCGATTAAGAAAGTGAATTTTAAGAAGAGTCGCTAAGCAATCAGCAATACTACAGTAAAAAACTGGTAAAAGGAAAATAAATAATGTTTACGTGATTATCATTATGTATAAAAGAAGCATTCATTTTTCAGGAAAAAAATCACAGAACAATGGATCTCACAGACAAAAACTGAGGATAGCTTTAACTTAAGTATTTGGGCAACGAAATATATGGGTAAACAATGGCAGATTGTGAGTTTCATGGAAAGAAAAAGATCAACATAAAAATCAGAGCTTATTTGGCAACAAACCAGCAACATGGTAAAACACAAGTTTATGGAACATATGAAGTCAAAAGTCAAATTCTTTTAAGTAATAAATAAAACCACCTTTCAAAAAAACGTTTAATAAAGCAGCAGGCAGAAGGTAATATATCAGAAACACATACATTTTGGAACATTCCAAGCATCCCAGGAATGCTAGCAGCTGTTAATGGTCTGGGCTTCACAATCTGCACCGCAATCCATTAAGCAAAAAAATAAATTAGCAAGCAAGAGTACATGAAATAATGATGACAAGAACTTCAAACAACATTAGCAACAGCAAGAATCAATGCCGAGCCTACCTTGCCTGTTTTGATTGGAACAATATCATCCATCGTAAGTGGTTCCCCTGTTATAGGGCATTTCCCATAATCCTAATACAAAACAAGAAACAGTGCACATACACTCTATCAAATGTATAGTCAAAATGCGATCCAGATATCGTGTAAATCAAACCATAAATCAATTCATAAAGTAAAAATCAAATTAAAATATTTTTTCTATTGCGAGTCAGAAACCGAAACTGAAACCCTAGAATTTAAGTTTTTTTTTTTTAAAAAAAAAAAAAAAGTCAAAGAGGAAAAAAAAAGCATACTGATATGTGTCTCTCGATTAAGCGCTTCTCGAAGAGTAAACCTGAGTTCTTCGAAACGACGGGCTCTTCCGGCACCTCGCCGGAGACTGTACGGACGAACAAAAAAGCAAGAAATTAGATCATGAAACGGTGCGTTTTAACCCCAAAAAAAAAAAACAAAGAGAAAGAGAAATGGATAGAAAGTTACTTGAGCAGTTCATTGTGGCAGTGAGAATGCTCTAGTTGCTTGAGTTGACTCGCGGAGAAGCGAAACGACACTGCTTTATTAGGATTTTATTTGATTTGATAGAAGAATGAAATGAAGCAGCAACAGAGGCAGCAGTGGGAGTAGAAAGAGAGCGAGGGAGACGCGAGCTTGTTGATATTTATTAGGGATGCGTAAATACTAAATAGTACCAAAACGACAGACCGTTTTCAGTTTTTTAGGCCTCGGGCTTGGTTTTGGGTTTGGATTTGGGCTTGGTTTTGGGTTTGGATTCTTGTTTAAAATACAATTATCAGTTGGATCACAAATAGTAGTATTTTCGCACTATTACTTTTTAATGCGAGTTTCCTCTAGCAGCTTCTATTTGAAGGGTCTTGTATAACTCTCTTTTTTTTTTTTTTTTTTTAATATTAAAAACTCTTTTCGAACTTTTTAAATGGTGTATGATTTTATTTAGAATAGAGTTTTTGATAATTTAAAAAAAAAAAATTTGTCTATACTTGGGAGTAGAGGTTGATTTTTTTTTTAAAAAAAAATTAAATGATCTAGAATGCACTTATTTTATTTTACAACATTAAATCATTTTTTTATATCACATTTTAAAAAAAATTGTCAAATAATTTTAAAATTTTTAATAAAAAAATTCATTCACAACCAAACATACACACATATATATATTTTTATCAAAAGTTCTATTTCTAAAATCTCTACTATTAAAAGTTTCATTTGAAAAAATATAAAACTTTTCAAAATAGAGTTTTTGAGGGCGGAAAAATTAGGTGTTTGGTTGCCGATAATAATTTTTATTTTAAAAAAATAAAGTATTCTAATGGGCAAATTGTGTTATGAAAGAAATGATATAATGTCGTGAAATAAAATAAGGGTATTTTAAATAATTTAATTTTTTTAAAAAATCTTTCAAACCTCTATTCCAATAAATCTGAATTATAAATTTGTAAAATAATAACATTTTTAATTTTCAAAAACTCCACTCTAAATACAAACAAATACCACCAAATTTTTAAATTAAAAAAAAAACGCATTTTGTATTTTAAAAATACCAAACCGTCATTCAGAAGTGGTTCTATACAACACTATTTCCCGCAATTTTTTTCTTATCAAACTTCCGCTCTATTTTATTTCAGTCTTTATACTTTTTTTTTTTTTTTTTTTATTTAAAATCTCTTCATAAGTATTAGGATTCTTTTTAGTTAATTCACAAAAAGATGAACTATTATTCTACATTTATCATCATGAATATTAGTGTTCGTGCCACTAAAGATACTTCAAACAGACGTAAGCTAATATATATGTTTCCTTAAATGAGTATATATGTCTTCTTAAATATTATTGAGGTATTTCTAAAAAAATAATATTATTGAGGTAGATATGTGTTAATAGAAAGAATTTGTGTTGTTGTATAATCAGAGTCGGCCCTTACCGTAGACGGACTAGGCAGTTCGTTTATAGCCCTTGATTTTTTTTTACTACAACCTACAAATAATTAATGGTTATGGGTCGTAAATTCTTTTTATTATAATATTTTTCTATGTTTAGGGACGTTAAAATATAAAAATTATCTTGGGCCCCGAAGATATCATGGTCGGCCTTAGGTATAATAAAATTGATCTAAGATAGTTTCTATATATTATTAATTGAAATTAAATATAAGTAAACTTCTAATTATAAAGATTAAAAAAATAATAACAAAAGAGTTAAAGAGAGCATTGAGAGTACTAAAATTAAAGCCCTTGTTGTACAAACTTTAGAGTAATTCTACTGTCTTAAAAGTATTATCGCATGTTTTTGTGTTTTTGAAATTTAGATTTTTTTTAATCTTAAACTTTTTATATCAACTTTATCATGGAGCAATTTGGATATTTGACCAAAAATAAACCGGGTTTGTTTAAAATATATATATGGTCCCAATGGACGTAATTTGGTGGTGTAGGGTTCATGATCTCACATTGAGATCGTGAGTTCGAATCCAGTGAATACGTTTCTTGTAAGAGTCTGAGACAACCGGGGATTTTACCTGTTCCGCTTAAGTTCAGAATGGATGGTTTGACGGTGGGGTTTCCAACGATTTCAAAAAAAAAATGAAAATTATTTAACCAAGACACATAATAAGTCAGATCTTTGTTGAAATATTTGGAAGAAAATCGTTCCTCACTAATACAAATTGAGTGACTCAAGTCATATTTGGATCCGACGTATTTCCAACTCTTTACTACTTTTATTAGAACACAAATCTTATTCACAAGAGGCCTAATGTCACCAATTGAATAAAGATGGCATAGTGGTTCCAACTATCCATATATACTCAATATAATCAAGTAATGACCATGCTAACATATACCCCTACTTAGAAATCTTTGAAGATACACAAAATCAAACTATTCATTTTCTTCTCACAAAAGCACTAACTAAAGGCAGAACAAATAATAACTTTGTGATTTTGGAGAAGATAGAATAATTCCCTTCAAACGTATCACCTTATAGCTTTCTAATTTCTTTGAAAAAAAAAAAGGGTATAGGGCCTTAACCATATAAGAAAGAACACAATAGGGACATAGACATGAATATATCTATGTAAAAAAATTTAAATGCTAAGTTATAAGTGTATAGTTGCACATGAGTTTGTCTCAAATTTATTTGTGTATTGTTTCATATCTCCATTAATTCCCCAAACAAGTTGATTCTCAATTCCAATTTCATGTCAATCTTAAGCATATATGTTTATTGCATCAATTCTTTGGTCTTTAATTAACCTTAGGTACAATTGCAATTTATAAAGGAAATACATACTTAGTAATCAGAAAACAATGGAGATATATATGCCTATATACTATGCATTTAATACAAGTAAGTTTTAAGTTCTTCAACCTGATCTTTTGGGTTTTAAAGAAATGAATCTGGTTCTAGATGTCGTGTGATGTGACATGGATCTCATTGAACGGATAATAATTTTGTACGTTTTTAAATTCACCATAAATTTTACCATTCACATACTAAGAATCTGGTTGTGAGTATTTAAAATCATATTAAAAATATGTTATCGAGGATAAAAATATTTAAAATAGTTGATATTCATATATGATTGATCAATCCGAAAATTTACCCTCAAAGAAATAAAAATATATATATTACCATAACACATGTGGAGAGATTAAACCATCGACCTTAACAATGAGACGAGGAGGTTTGTAAGGCTATATCAAAAAATTGTCATAGATGTTGTTCATTTTTTTACTAATGTGTGACAGTAGAATATAATCGATCCAAATTCATAATCTCAAGACAAATTAAGGTCTCTTTTAGTTTTCATGGTATCATTGCAATAAATAATCTATATATATAGAATCTGCAACATGCATGTGACTAGGTTTAATGAAAAAAAAAAGGCCATTGCCAAACTTGATACTCGTATATGATTGATCCTTAAGTCCTCTCATTGATAGGAACCGAATATGTTTCATACATATCTTCAAGAGAGTCGTATTTTAGTTTAACATAATCTTCGATTCCAATATTATGATATTTTTTTCATTACATATCTTCTATGAATACGTAACAAGATAAAGGAATTTTAGCCAAAACAGGCAAAATGGAAGCTGTCTAGAAGGGAATTTGAAATGCCAAAATAGGAGTAAAATTTGGTATAAATGAAAGAAATAATTTGATTGGAATAGCATATTTAATTTATATCAAATTCAGTTAGGTGGGTGAGGCAAGCACAAGACATGTTGATGAGGCTGCTGTGTCCTCTGTGCAATGAATGAAAAAGTTCTCAGCGGGCGTGATTTGATGGTACATGATTTAAGATCCGACTTTCAGGTTTTGGATTCGAATCCAGTGATGCGTTTCTTGTAAGAATATGAGACAATTTGAGATTTTACATGTTTCGCTTAAGTTCGGGTCTGATGATTTATAACGTTTCCAAAAAAACAATAATAAATTAAACCTAGCTAGCTAGTCTATCAAAGTGTAAGAAAATCTCTTAATATTTATATATAAATGTATGAGAGATAAGTCTCTTAGAAGTGCCTTGTGGGAAATGCTCAAAGATGAAGGGACATATCCTATAAATTAAAAGGATGCATCTCTAAGCCTTTAAAAGCATTAGAAAAATGTATAACACTTAGGAGGATTACATCATAAACTAAATTGTGCCTATAAAGACACTCATCCATGCCTATATAAAGAGCTCTTTAGGTTCATTTTAATTCATTCAATTTTGTGGGAAAATATATACATATTAGAGAGTCTAAAAATAAGAGAGAGTTTCCACCATTTTTTTTCAAGTTCAAGTTCTTGGAGAAATGAGTGCCCCTTCAACAAAAAGCACTCAAGTTATCTTGGGAAAACATTAGCCACAAAAAATTCGTAGAGTACCGAGGTGGAGCTAATAAGTTTTTAAAGACAGATGAATCTCGACTTGGTTTAAGTTTTCATCTTTTTCAATAAATTTCAGGTTTTTCCAAGTCTTTGTATTTATGTTTGGTTGCATATTTGATAGTAATAATTTGATTGAATTAAGCATGCTATAAAATAACTAACAACACATATACCGCTCACAATTTTAAAAATTTATTAGGATTTTTGTGTTGTAAAATCTGTCCAGATATACCTGAAGTCAAACAGTCATTGATGTGTTTAAAGCATAAACTACACTTGCATGAAGATATGAGGAAAAAATATATGATTCATGATTGAGTTTGATGGTTGAATTAATCAAACTTATATTTAACGAAAAAACTTGTTTCTCCATGCAAAGTTGGCAAAATAAATCCAAGGATTTTAAAAAAAAAAAAACAATTAAGAGGAAAGACACTTTTTTTTGTGAAAGGGTATTTATCTAATAGGTTTGACTTTTCATTTTGAATTGATAATTCAAATGAAAACTCAAATGTTGTGATCAAAAATGTAATTTATTAGAGGCGATTTTTGTATTTTAAAAAAATAATTATTATTATTACTAGTGAATGAAAGGTTTACGTCATGTCATTATTAGTAGAAGGGAAATTTTTTTACACAAATGAAAACAAAATTTTAAGACAGAGAATTAAAGGGGAAAAAATGTACATCATGTTTGGAAACTCAATTGGCATGTGATGTAATTGTGACTTTTTGAACTTCTGTTATGCAACACTATTCTATTTTTTAAAGTATTGTGTTGATGGTGTTTTTTAAGCACTATGATATTTAAGCAGCACGACATGGGTAAAAGAGTAAATTCCCTTCTTTGTCAAGATCATTAATACCGACCCGACCACATGAGTTAGGGGCCGAGCACTTTATGATCGGTAACCGAGCACTTGGGTTCAGATGACCGGGCATTATCAGATCGACAGCAGCATTCTCAGTTCAAAGGACTATCATGACCGACCACATGAAGACCGGGAATATGGCGGGATATGCTCCAGAGGATAAGTTATCCTACTTTCATGGGGAAAACTGATGAGTCAGAGTCCTAGTAGGATAAAGAAAGTAAATGTAGTTTTAATTAGGAATCCTTATGGGAAAAGGGAATAGTTTTGACTAGGATTCTTTATGGGAAAAGGAAATTGTTTCAACTAGGAAATTCTTGTACAAATAGGCATATGATTTCTACATTATTATAAATAGAAGGGTAGAGTGTGCATAAGGGGCAGAAGTTAAAAAAATAAAAAAGGTTGAGAGCATTGGGAGTTGAGATCAGAATCAAGAGGAAGATCACTACGATCAAAGCTTGTAAACACAAGAGATATCAGAGAAGCATATCTCAGTAATAAAAGTATCATCCTTTTTGCGCCGTGGACGTAGGTCGGACCAAGATCCGCCGAACCACGTTAAATCTCTTTTGTCGATTGGTGTGTTTTTCCGTCTCTTGCTAAATTTGCTTTTGGTCCCCCATAAACCAAACAAATTCACCGTTGAAGGAGGATTACCTCGGAGGTGATATTCCAATATTACCCCGAGACCAAAATCAGCCGTCAACAGTTGGCGCCGTCTGTGGGGAATCCTACAAAAAGCAACTCGCGTAGTAAGACAATGGCGGAAGGCGGAAACCAACAATCATCAGGGAGCTCGGCTGCAGATTGGACGGAGAAGATCGAGGAAAACCTTAGGAAAGAAAGGGAGGAAAAACAAACTCTGCTAAAAGCCATAGTAGACCGGTTAGAAAAGATGGAAGGAACACACGACGGAAAGTTCGAGGCCGGGACTAGCCGACGAAGGAACGAAACAGCAGAGGGAAAAAGAATTGTCGATACAAGTGAGGACGACAGACCCCGGAGGAGGGGTCCCTACAAGGTAAGATCTGTGGTGGTGCTGAGAGATTCCCAGACCGAGGACATGTGGGAGGAAGATGAGGACAAATCGTCACCAGACTCCTCCTATGATGGCCCTCACAACACTAGGAGAAGAAGGAAATAATATGACGAAAAAGAACGGGAAGATACCGAGCCTGAGAGGCACCACTCCCAAGATAAAAGAAAGAAAGGAAACCGCAGGAGGCGGTATGGAACCAAAGACAGCAGCATGAAATCTTGGTTACGGGAGGAGCTAGCCAAATGGGGAGTATGCCCCAAAACCGATACAGCAGATGCTCGAGACGACGAGGTTGAATCTCCCTTCACATAAGAAATAAGGTCGGTAAAATTCCCAAGACGTTTCAACATGCCATCCATGACGCCCTACAAAGGCCATTCAGATCCAAAGTCCCATATTGAAAGTTTTGTCCTATTAATGGAGGTCCAAGGAGTAGTAGGGGATGCCGTTTGCAAAGTTTTCCCTCTAACCTTGGGAGGATCTGCCATTCTGTGGTTCAGAAGTCTAGCCTCAGGGAGCATCGGAAGCTTCGCGCAACTCAGGAAGTCATTTGTTCGGCACTTCAAAGGGGCATGCGTCCCAAAGAAAATGGTGGGAGAATTGAGACTGATGAAGCAGGGGGATGATGAGCCCCTGAGGAATTTTATTGAAAGGTACAACAATTTGGTGCTCGAGGTCGGAGCGTACGAGTCATCCGAAGCGCTAGAAAGTCTCAAGGGAGGTCTGAAGGTCGGGAAGTTGTGGACTCACCTGAGGATTCAAGACGTATCGGATTATGCCACTGCCCTGGAGTTGGCCAGGAAGTTTATCTTAATAGAGGAAGAGAAAAAGATTGTCCGGGGAGTAGACACCCGAAAGGCTAAGATACTCAGGTCAGACAATCAGTGGGATTCGATCAGAAATTTGAGGAGACCGGTCCCGGAGCAGAAGAAACTCAGAACGACACCTCCGAGTAGTAATGTTCAAGAGATAAAGTCATCTGTCCAAGTCAACCGTGTCGCGGGGAGGACAGTATACACCCCCCTGAACAAACCTATGGCCCAGATAGTTCGGGAAATCCAGAATAAAGGTCTGTTGGCCGAGCCTAATTTGAGGAGGTTCCCTATTGAGGAGGGAAATAGTAGGGCTTACTGTATCTACCATAACGTAAAGGGACATACCACGAATGGGTGCAAAGACCTGCGTGAGCAGGTGGAAGACTTGGTGAAAGAAGGCTATCTCAGTGAGTACATAGACCATTCGGTTTTTGAGGACGACCAAGTTGATAGCGAAAGTCATCCGGTCGGATGCGTGGAATGCTGAGATGCAGAGATGACGTATTAAGAAGAGCCTTACTTGTAGTGACCCTTGCAGAGTTGCAAGAAAGACAACGGATCCCAAAAATGTGAGTAAAACTTCTTATGTCTTAGGCTGACATTTATTTATGCTTGTTTGTTGTGGCCCACACAATGATTTTGATATTTGTTTTAAGGCTCGGGTCTGCTCGTGTACCGCCGAGTCCGTTTTGTTGATGTTTATTTCCGGCTCGGGTCTGCTCTTGTACCGCCGAGACCGATGTTTCTTTCCGACTCGGGTCTGCTCTTGTACCACCGAGATCGATGTTTATTTCCGGCTCGGGTCTACTCTTGTACCGCCGAGACCGATGTTTCTTTCCGACTCGGGTCTGCTCTTGTACCGCCGAGATCGATGTTTATTTTCGGCTCGGGTCTGCTCTTGTACCGCCGAGATCGATGTTACTTTCCGGCTCGGGTCTGCTGTTACTTTCCGGTTCGGGTCTGCTCTTGTACCGCCGAGGCCACTTGTTTATTCGGCTCGGGGCTGGATTTCGTTCCGCCGAGGCCACCTGTTTATTCGGCTCGGGGCTGGATTTCATTCCGCTGAGGCCGCTTGGTTATTCGGCTCGGGGCTGGATTTCATTCCGCCGAGGCCGCTTGGTTATTCAACTCGGGGTCGGGTTATGTCCCACCGAGTCGGCTTCTGTAGATTGGGGATGTAATATTCCCCCAGAGCCAAGTCTTTCTTTCAGCTCGGGGTCGGGTTATGTCCCACCGAGTCGGCTTCTGTAGACTGGGGATGTATCATTCCCCCAGAGCCAAGTCTTTCTTTTAGCTCGGGGTCGGGTTACGTCCCACCGAGTCGGCTTCTGTAGACTGGGGATGTAATATTCCCCCAGAGCCAAGTCTTTCTTTTAGGTCGGGTTACGTCCCACCGAGCCGTCCTCTATTAGTCTGGGGATGTGACATTCCCCCAGAACTAAATGTTCTTCTCAGCTCGTGGTCGGGTTACGTCCCACCGAGTCGATCGTCATCAGCATAAGGGCAAAGCATTTGCTCCACGGGTAGATATCGGGATCCTCGTTGACTGAGCACATGAAGGTGGCAGGAAAGACCAGATTTGCAGCCAAGACATTTTTCTCTGCTGTTCCTGGAGTGACCACCGACGGATTCATGGGCACATCATCTTTTTTTATAGTTCCCGGCATCAACTCGTAAACTCGTTGTTACCGAGAACTATAGGATAGATGTTGATGCTGTTTTTAAGCACTATGATATTTAAGGAGTACGACAAGGGAAAAAAGGTAATTCCCTTCTCAGTCGAAATCATTAATGCCGACCCGGCCACATGAGTGAGGAGCCGAGCACTTTATGATCGGTAACCCGACCACTTAAAGATCGGATGACCGGGCAATTATCAGGTCGACAGCACACTCTCAGTACAAAAGACTATCATGACCGACCACATGAAGACCGGGAATATGGCGGGATATGCTCCAGAGGATAAGTTATCCTACTTTCATGGGGAAAACTGATGAGTCAGAGTCCTAGTAGGTTAAAGAAAGTAAATGTAGTTTTAATTAGGAATCCTTATGGGAAAAGGGAATAGTTTTGACTATGATTCTTTATGGGAAAAGGAAATTGTTTCAACTAGGAAATTCTTGTACAAATAGGAATATGATTTCTACACTATTATAAATAGAAGGGTAGAGTGTGCATAAGGGGGACAAGTTGGAGGACAAAAAAATGGAGATCAAGATCATTACGATCAGACTTGTAAACAAAAGAGAGAGCTGAGAAGCGTATTGGAGTAATAAAAAGTATCATCCTGTTCTTGTCCGTGGACGTAGGTCGGATCCAAAATCCACCGAACCACGTTAAATCTCTTTGTCGATTGGTGTGTTTATCTGTCTTTTGCTAAGTTTGCCTTTGGTTCCCCATAACCAAACAAATTCACTATTGAGGGAGGATTAGTCTCGGGAGTGATATTCCCATATTGCCCCTGAGACCAAAAATCAGCCGTCAACAGTTGGCGCCGTCTGTGGGGAATCCTACAAAAAGCAACTCGCGTAGTAAGACAATGGCGGAAGGCGGAAACCAACAATCATCAGGGAGCTCGGCTGCAGATTGGATGGAGAAGATCGAGGAAAACCTTAGGAAATAAAGGGAGGAAAACCAAACTCTGCTAAAAGCCATAGTAGACCGGTTAGAAAAGATGGAAGGAACACACGACGGAAAGTTCGAGGCCGGGACTAGCCGACGAAGGAACGAAACAGCAGAGGGAAAAAGAATTATCGATACAAGTGAAGACGACAGACCCCAGAGGAGGGGTCCCTACAGGGTAAGATCTGTGGTGGTGCAGAGAGATTCCCAGACCGAGGACATGTGGGAGGAAGAGGAGGACAAATCGTCACCAGACTCCTCCTATGATGGCTCTCACAACACTAGGAGAAGAAGGAAAGAATATGACGAAAAAGAACG
>SKCR01033955.1:0-42512 GCA_019454045.1 Zanthoxylum bungeanum | reverse complement strand
AGGATTAATAGTAATCCATGCATGTGAGCTAATAGTGACTTGATTTCCCTCCTATAAATAAGACCATTTGCTTATTGAGTTAAGCAATCAATTAAGTTTGATTAAGAGGTCTCTACAAGCATAAAAGGTATGCAATTGTGTTGTGGTTAATATAGATTTATTTTCAATTAGCATGTAAATAAATCTAAGACTAGTAATACATGTATGATTAGATCCTAAGAGGACAAACATGTAAATATATTAGGGATTATGTTTCCTAACAATAGCTAATTTCATTATTTTTATATTATCAATTGTACTGTCTTCTGGACATTAGTCATTACTCTTATTTTTATGTTTGTGTTTTTGTGTGTTTTTCAATTATTTTGTATGATATTTGCATTAAAAATATGATAATATCTATCTTCAAACCTTGATACTATATTGACATAAGTAAGAGACCGTTTCGAACTCAAACAAGTAAATTCACATAAAATCGGTCTCCCAGTTCACTTAACCGGTCTTCTAGTTCAACTAGTTGTTATATAAAAATTTAAAGCGAATCAGCCTTCCACTTTCATGAAACGGATATCCAATTCAATCGGTCTACTGTTTAAGGTTTCCAGTAGACCGCGAACTCTCTAAAACGTTAGTCAAAATTTGAAAATCTTTCATTTAAGTCCCCAAATATTAAACTTTGAAAACCTAGCAATTTGGTTCATAAGGCTTAACACACCCAACTGATTATCCAGTTAGGCTATTCAATAAATCGGTTTAACCACCCATATGGTATGACTACATAGAATACTTCGTTTAACCAAAATTTTACAAAAATTATAATTTAGCCCAAATTTCAAAACTTTTTAAAATACACAATTTGACCCAACATTTTTGAAATATTTTAAATAGATATTTTTTCATCAAAATTAAGAAACATAAATAGGGGTACAAAGGATTTAAAACTAATCATATATGTCCATTTTCATTTAGGTCCAAAAATTTATAAATTTGATAATTTAGTCCGAGATTTCATAACTTTCACAATTTAGGTCAGAAAGTTTAGAAATCTTTTAACATAATTTTTTTGTATCAAAACTTATAAATAGTATAAAGACCGTAAATTGTTTTGAAAATGATCAAATATGTCATTTTCACATGATTTTGAAAATCAAATTTTTAACTCATTTGATGAAAGAAATACATGGGTTCGATTTTAGTGAGTTTTCAAGTGCTTAATAACACACAAATCAAACACAATAAGATTACATGATCTAAAGAAATATACCTTAGTTAGTCTTCTCAGATTTTGAATATTGGAGTAAGTTTCATTTGATCTTCAACTTGATTTTGCTATTGAATTTGTTTCAAGAGCTTACAAAATGAATAAACTGTTATATCGAAAAAATTGGATTGAAACGTTTGCAAAAAAAAAAAAAAACATCAAAATTAATATGAAGGTAACTCTTTAGTCAACATCACTAATTAGCTAGTTATGGTAAACAAGTAAATCATCTCTTTCATATATTCCTTGGTTTCTGTGCATTTATATGAGGAGTAAATATTTTTTTTTTACATTCAGCTCATTATGGACTTTATACTAATGTTGTAGAGATTCACACTATTACAAACTTAGTTATCCAAATTATTTCATACAAAAACATTTTTTTTTCTTTTCAATTATATAATATAAAATGTTGAAGAAAACTCCACCTATTATGAGCTTACATATCCAAATTATTTAATGCAAGATTTTTGTATTATTATGTAAATTATTGAGTTTTGTATAATTAAAAGTCTAATTAGCAACCTTCTTTATTTTTTACGACGGCGCGGTATAAAAATACAAACTCAGCCAGCCCGTTTCAAAGTCGAAGCCCTTATTAATTATTATACCATTCAAAATTCAAAAATAATAAAATAATAATAAAAACCAAAAAAGGCCGCCTTTTATGTTGGCTTTTTGACTTTGGTGTTTGTGCCGAATCAAAAACCTTGTGCATTTAGCCAGCTAGATTCCGAGTCCTTTTTATCTGGCCATCTCTCTCTATAATCCAACGGCTCACAATCCATCTCTCTTCCTCAACGCAATCAATCATCAACTCCCCAAAATCAATCCCCCATTTTAATCAAAACAAACTCCTCTCTCTCTCTCTCTCTCTCTCTCTCAGATCTATTCAAAACGACAATGGCCGCCGCCGCCGCAGCAACACCTTCGCCTCGCGAGGAGAACGTATACATGGCCAAGCTTGCCGAGCAAGCCGAGCGCTACGAGGAAATGGTCGAGTTCATGGAAAAAGTCTCCGCCTCCGTCGAGAACAGCGAGGAACTCACCATAGAGGAACGTAACCTCCTCTCCGTCGCTTATAAGAACGTGATCGGCGCCCGCCGTGCCAGCTGGCGCATTATTTCCTCGATCGAACAGAAAGAAGAGAGCCGCGGCAACGAGGACCACGTCTCCGCGATCCGAGATTACCGCTCCAAGATCGAGACCGAACTTTCCTCGATCTGCGACGGGATCTTGAAGCTGCTCGACTCGCGGCTCATTCCTTCGGCTGCGTCTGGTGACTCTAAGGTTTTCTATTTGAAGATGAAGGGTGATTATCATAGGTACTTGGCTGAGTTCAAGACCGGAGCCGAGCGCAAGGAAGCCGCCGAGAGTACTCTCACTGCTTACAAAGCCGCTCAGGTTATGATCTGCTTTCGAGTTTTTGTTGTTAATTTATTTGTTAGATTTACAGTATTAAGCTTTTTTGAATTGATTGTTTGCCTATGGTTTGTAGATTAATATTGCATGTATTATTATATTTTAGATTTAATAACTACTTTTTAGCTGTTTTATTACTCTAATATTGCATATGGAATTTAGTTGTGCTTCGATGAGATTGTGGCTTATGTATTTGTCTGCCATTTGTTGCAGGATATTGCGAATGCAGAATTGGCCCCGACTCATCCCATCCGTCTAGGACTGGCTTTAAACTTCTCTGTGTTTTATTATGAGATTCTGAACTCTCCTGATCGCGCTTGCAATCTGGCTAAACAGGTGATGGAGTTAGTAGGTTGCAGCATTGTGCATTAACTGAGGCTCGTTAGGTTTACTTGCTGATTCTGTTTTTTGTTTTTTAAAACCTGGGACACAAAAAAAATTGTTAATGTGATTTGGACCATTTAGTTGATAATTTTCCAAGTAAATTCTTAGATACTATACTTGAAAATAGTTACAAGTGTAAGCAAAATAGGACATTGGTTTTGTTGAATTCAGTTCGTTAATGATTGTCTCTTCGTTATTGAAATCTTCACTTTATACTGCTTGTAAAAATTAGGATTTTTACTTAATATAGTTATATAGGCTTTGTATAATAAGTTCTAGCATGTCCTGCACAAGGCAATTAAATAGCCTGACTTGCAGTTTTTTAATTTATAAATTTGCTTGGCTTTGTTGTGCATTTATTTATTTATTTTTTTGTTGTTGTTGCATTAACTAGGCTTTTGATGAGGCAATCGCTGAGTTGGATACCTTGGGCGAGGAGTCATACAAAGATAGCACTTTGATCATGCAGCTTCTTCGTGACAACCTCACTCTGTGGACTTCTGACATGCAGGTCTTATATTCAATCCATTTTCCCCTCACTTTTGTATGTGTTTACAAATGATATTTGTGTTGATGTTGAATAATTTATGGTTTTGGATCAGGATGATGGAGCAGATGAGATTAAAGAAGCACCCAAGCCTGAAAGCGAACAACAGTGAGAATTCAGTTGGGATTGAACTTCTCCTCTGTGTTTTTAATCGGAGAAGATGTTTTTTGCTAGTTTCCTTGCTCGTGAATTTCTAGGCATTCTTGTCTGGGTTATTTAATCATGGATGTACTATGTTTAATTTTTCTTATTTGTTTAATCTGTGTTTCTGAATGCTCCATTTTTTCTTCTTCTTGAAGATATTGAATCTTATTTCTGCTTCGTGCTTACTTGATATTAATGATCCCCATGTGGAGACATTCGCATCATCTGTATCTGTTTATGAATCACTTGTGATTGCTCTTCAACTTAACGGTCGGGCAAGTCAACATGCTTGCAGATTTTTCTAAGTACAGACTTGGAAACTATTCTTGTTGGTGTTTCACACAAGTTTTTGCAAATTTTGTTGCAACTTTCTTGTAAAATGATTATATTATGCGCATGAACTGCTTTCAATTTGGTATTGGGAATGTATCAGGATTTCAATGGAATGTTACCATTATTTAGTTGTAGGTGATGTGGATGGAGAGCTGGATACTTTTGCAAGATTGATTTTCTTTTTTAAAGATTGTGGTCGGGGAAAAAATTTCTTGTGCCTTTGGGTTATACTAGGACATTTTGGAGAAAATCCTATGGGTGTACAGATTTTTGGTTCAAATCACAATTCGATCTGAACCGTGTGAGTTTTAGAAGAATTAAAATTGATTTCGGGATCTCAACTCGAATTGTAAATTTCGGGTTGGTTCGTGATTTTTATGTAATAATTTCAGGTTTGACTCAAACTGTCCAAACTGTCGATCCTTGTTCAAATTAGATATTATTATATATTTTTCTTTAATCATGAAATTTAAGATATTCAATCATCATATGACAATATGCACTGCATAAATTAAAAAAAATATTTTTCCTCTTCAATTATTATGTGAAAATATACAAAATTTTCTTGAAAATTTTTTGACCCAAATTGCCGATTCAAACTACCTAAATCGCTGAATCATCGACTCGAACCGCTGCAGTTTTCCCTTCAAATTTGCGGTTTAGGGTTCAAATTTCTCAAATCACCGACCCGATCGGATTTAACAAAATTAAAAAAAGAAAAAAAAAACCGCACTGACCCACTTGCGAACACCCCTAGAAAATCCTATATTTTAATTGGGATATTATAAGATTCATTAGTATAAGATTCGATTAGAGGGATAATTTTTCTTTCCATATAAAAAAAAATGAGTTGAGATTTTTTGTCTAAAAATTCTAAAAAAAATCTTGAATCCTGATTAGATTAGGGTTTCAAATCATTAAATTTAAAATTTGAGATAATTTTTCATCTTGATTTAAAAATATATAAGAGATTTAAGACTATCTTTCATTCCAAATATATAATTAGGATGTGACTACCGATTGCTATGCCAGTCATACATGATGCAACAAGAGTTTTTCCTTTTGTGGGACCCACATATGACACTATAATGTTTATCATTATCATACAAGTAGTAAATTAACCGAGTCATTTATGAAGCTCAACTCACATTTGATTTGATTTGAATTGAGACCCATTAGTTTAATAAATGAGCTACTCGACTAAAAAAAACAGCTCGATTTTTAAATGAGACTAATCAATAAAAGCTCGATTCGTCTCTTTTTTTATTCGAGAACACGATTCAAAATAGACTCGACACAAATCATATAGAAAACTCGACTATATATATATATATATATATATATATATAGAATTTTGTAAATTCGAACTATAGACGAGCTTAACTTGTTTAGTGATCGAACTCGAACTTAATCCCAATATTTTCTTAATAAATGGAATTCAAACAACACATATAAAGTTCTATTCGAATTCAAGCTCATATAAATATTTATCGAATCGAATTTGAACAATTATTACTCAGGCTCGATTATATCCCTTTCATACTCCGTGCATAGTTGCAATGGGTTTAACGGATCTTTTATGCTATCAATTTTACAAGTCATTAAAAAAAAATGTACAATACTAGAGTTTTAGTTTTTATTTTATTTTTAGCTTTGTTCGAACTTAAATAAGTATCCCCATAATAATAAATATTATGTTTTACTTTTAAAGGTCTTGATGATGTTTTCAGGTCCTATGTTATTTAAGGAATACGACAGGAGTAAAAATGGTAATTCCCTTCTTGGTCAGGATCATTAATACCGACCCGACCACATGAGTAAATGGTCGAACACTTGAGTTCGGATGACCGAGCAATTATCAGATCGATAGCAGCATCCTCAGTTCAAAATACCATTATGGCCGACCTCATGAAGACCGAGCACATGACGAGGCGTGCTCAGGAAGATAAGGCATCCTATTTTTACGGATAAGATGACAAGTTATCCTACCTTCATGGGGTAAACTGATAAGTCAGTGTCCTAGTAGAATGAATGAAGTGAATGTAGTTTTTAACTAGGAATCCTTATGGGAAAAGGGAATTGTTTCAACTAGGAAATTCTTGTAGGAGAAGGAATCTGATTTCTACACTATTATAAATAGAAGGGTAGAGTATGTGTAAGAGGCATCAGAATCAAGACCGAGATCACTACGATCAGACTTGTAAACACAAGAGATATCAGAGAAGCATATCTCAGTAATAAAAAGTATCATTCGTTTTGTGCCCGTGGACGTAGGTTGGATCTAGCCAGCGAACCACGTTAAATCTCTTTGTCGATTGGCGTATTTATCTGTCTTTTGCTAAGTTTGCTTTCGGCTCCCCCATAACCGAACAAATTCACTATTGAGGGAGGATTGTCTCGGGAGTAATATTCCCATATTTCCCTGAGACCAAAATCAGCCGTCAATAGTTGGCGCCGTTTGTGGGGAGTTTCAGACAAAAAACAGTACACGTGGTAAGACAATGGCAGAAGACAAAAATCACCGATCATCAGGAAGTCCAACTACGGACTGGGTAGAGAAGATAGAAGAAAACACGAGGAAAGATAGGGAGGAAAACCAAGCCCTTCTAAAATCCATGATGGACCGACTAGAAGGATGAAAGGGAGGAACAACGAGAGATTTGAAGCCGGAACCAGTCAGAGAAAAGGTGAGACAGCGGAAGGAAAAAAGGTTGTAGATACAAGTGAAGACGATAGACCTAGAAAGAGGGGCCCCTACGGGGTAAAATCCATAGTGGTAGAAAAAGATTCACAAACAGAGGACACATGGGAAGAAAAAGAGGGAAGACAGCCGCCAGATTCCTCCTATGATAGCCCCCGGAACATCAGAAAGGGAAAAAAGAACTATGGCGAGGCTGAACGAGAGACCTCAAGTCATGAGGAGCGCCACACCCGGGGAAATAGACACGAAGAAGGCCGCATGAGGCGGAATGGTAACTCAGATAGCGACATGAGGTCTTGGTTGAGGAAAGAGATGGCCAAGTGGGGAGTAAACCTCAAGACCTATGCAGGAGATGCCCGGGACGGTGAGGAGGAATCTCCCATCACAGAAGAAATAAGGTCGGCAAAATTCTTGAGACGATTCAACATGCCCTCCATGACACCCTACAAGGGCCATACTGACCCAAAATCCCATATTGAAAGCTTTTTCCTATTAATGGAAGTCCAAGGAGTGGTAGGGGATGCCGTTTGCAAAGTATTCCCCCTAACCTTAGGCGGATCCTCCATTTTATGGTACAGAAGTCTAGCCCCAAGGAGCATTAGTAACTTCACGCAACTCAAAAAATCATTTGTGCGGCACTTCAAAGGGGCATGGGTTCCTAAAAAGACAATTGGAGAGTTAAGACTCATGAAGCAGAGAGATGACGAGCCCCTGAAGGCTTTCATTGAAAGATACCATAATATGGTGCTCGAGGTCGGGGGATATGAGTCCCTCGAGGCATTGGAAAGTTTAAAGGGGGCCTTAAGGGTCGGAAAGCTGTGGACTCACCTAAGAATCCAAGATACACCGGATTATGCAACCGCCCTGGAAATAGCCCGAAAATTCATTTTATTGGAGAACGAAGAGAAAATCTCCCAGAGGGGGACATCTATCAGAGAGAGGACAATAAGGGCAGAGGCCCCCCGCCGGCCAGATAGGGAGTTCAAAAAATCACCCCCGAGACGCAATGAATTCAAGCCAATACCTCGGAATGACCAGGAAAGAGGAATCCCGAACCAAGTAAACCATGTAGTCAGGGAAGAAGCATATATTCCTCTGAACAAGCCACTAGGACAAATCGTCATTGAGATCCAGGAAAAAGGTCTCTTGATAGAGCCTAACCTCAGGAGATTCCCCCCAGATAAGAGAAATAAAACATATTATTGCGTACATCATAATTTGAGAGGGCATCCGACGGACGGGTGCAAAGACTTGCGGGAACAAATGGAAGACCTGGCTCAGAATGGATATTTAAATAAATACATTGACCATGAGGTTATGACGGCTAGACAGAGGGCACATCGCCGACAGGTAAATATCATTGTAGGAGGGAAAACACTGGCTGGAGATTCTAACCGGTCAAGAAAAAACTACAGCCGGGCTCGGGGGTCGGAGGTACTAGAAGCAGAACAGTCCTCGGGAATACAAGGTGGTCGGTCGGTGCCAATAATGTTCACTGACGAGGATGCCCGAGGGGTGAGTTTCCCCCACGACGATGCGTTAATAATCAAGGCAACAATCGGCGGTTCAGAGGTAGACAGAATCCTGGTGGACCCCGGGAGCGCAGTGGATATAATCTCCAAAGAGGCTCTGGAAGGCCTTAGAGTGGAGTATGCAGCTCTAACCGACGATGGCACTCCCCTATATGGCTTCAGGGGTTCAACGGTCGTCCCATTGGGGAGAATATAATTAGCAATGACGATCGGAACTCGTACCCGGACTCGGACGATCATGATAAACTTCACGGTGGTGGACTACATGAGCAGTTACCAAGTCATTATCGGTCGGCCTTTCATGATGAAGACAAAGGCCGCAATGTCCTGCTATTACTTAAAGTTAAAATTCCCCACCCGGGAAGGGATCGGAATCGTGTGCGGGAGTCAGAAGATAGCCCGGAGCTGTTTTGCCACCCTCTCACGAGAAACCCTCTGCGTTGAATGAGGTACCCAAAAAAGACAAGTGAATGAAGACAGAGAAGAAGCAAGGGGGAACACAGGTCCTCGACCAAATAAAGTTGCTCGATTAGGGACGGTCGAAGAACTAGAAGAGACAGAACCTTTTGGGCATGGGAAGAGCGTAAAGATAGAGGGAAACTTAGACAAAACCCTGAAACATGGCCTGCTGAAGTGTCCAAAGGAGTACCCGGACGTCTTCGCATGGGGGCACGACGACATGCCCGGGATTGATCTGAAGTTCATCAATCACCGCTTGCAGTAGTAAACCCGTCACACAAGCCAGTCAAGCAAAAAAGAAGAACCTTTAATCAGGAACAGTGCATGGCAGTAGCTACCGAGGTAGACAAATTATTGAAAGCTGGTTTCATCAGAGAAGTAAAATACCCGGAGTGGGTATCAAACGTGGTATTGGTGAAGAAGTCAAACGGAAAGTGGATGATGTGCGTGGATTTCACCGACCTCAACAAGGCATGCCCAAAAGACAGCTTCCCATTACCAAACATAGACCAGCTAGTAGATACAACAGCCTGCCAGGGACTGCATAAGCTTTATGATGCATTCTTAGGATACAACCAGGTCAAGATGTACCATGCGGACGATGAGAAAACAACTTTTGTCACCGATCAGGGGCTTTACTGTTATAAAGTAATGCCTTTCGGACTGAAGAATGCAGGGGCAACCTTTCAAAGGCTGGTAATAAAATTTTCAAACCGCTCATTGGCACGTCAATGTTGGTATATGTTGATGACATGATAACAATGTCTAAAGAACCAGAATGTCACGTGACCGATCTAAAGAAAACTTTCGAATTACTAAGGAAACACAATTTAAAGCTCAACCCGGAGAAATGTGCTTTCGGAGTGGCCTCAAGGAAGTTTTTGGGCTACATGGTAAGCTCCCGAGGCATAGAAGCAAATCCACAGAAGATCCAAGCCGTACTGGACTTAAAGTCTCCCAGGATGGTAAAAGAAGTGCAAAGTCTAGCCGTCAGATTAGTCGCGCTCAACCGATTCATCTCCCGAGCAATATACAAGTGCCACCCCTTCTTCAAAGTCATCAAGAAGGCCAAAAAGGAAATCGACTGGACGCCGGAATGCGAGGAAGCCTTCCTACACTTAAAACAATACCTAACACAGCCCCCACTTCTAGCAAAACCACTCCCAGGGGAAACCTTATACTTGTACTTCGCTGTCTCAGAGCATGCAGTAAGTTCGGTACTAATACAAGAGGTCGACAAGGTCCAAAGGCCAATATATTATGTCAGCAAAGCTCTGTTAGATACTGAGACCCGATATCCGGTACATGAACTGGTCGCCCTGTCATTGATCACTGCAGCCCGAAAATTACGACCCTACTTCCAAGCCCATCCTATTGGGGTTTACACCGATTATTCTCTGTGACAGATTCTGCAGAAACCAAAAGTTTCGGGCAGGTTAATGAAGTGGTCGGTAGAGTTAAGTGAACACGACATTTCTTACCTCCCAAGGGTGGCAGTAAAAGGGCAGGCTTTGGCAGATTTTGTCGCGGAATTCACAGAGCCCCAGGTCTTGACTATGAAGGAAGGCAAATGGGAGATGTCAGTAGACGGATTTGCCAGCTCACAAGGCAAGGGAGCTGGAATCGTGTTGAAGAGCGACAAAGGTGAAGAGGTGTAGTTCGCCCTGAGGTTCGCCTTCGAGGCCACAAACAATGAGGCAGAGTTTGAGGCAATTTTGGCCGGTCTTAGGCTATGCACGGTGGTGGGAGTCCACGACGTAGTGGTAAGAAGTGACTCTCAGCTGGCTGTTCAGCAGCTGAAAGGAGAATTCCAAGCCAGAGAGCCGAGTATGATAGCCTACTTGGCTGAAGTAAAAAGGTTGGTGGAAAGAATGAGGAACGTACACTTTGAGAAAATCAGTCGAGAAGACAACTGTGAGGCAGACTCCTTGGCACGGCTTGCATCTTCGATAAAAGCAGAGAACCCCATAATAGTCCCTCTAATCTGCCTCTGAGAAAAGAGCGTGGGAGAACTCGAAGTAAAAGTATTGGATAAGGAAGGCAAAACCTCATGGATAGAGCCAATTAAGAAATATTTGGAAACATGTGAGACACCCGAGGACAAGAAGGAAGCCATGAAACTAAAATTCAAAAGCACCAAGTTCTCCCTGATCGAAGGAGTGCTCTACCGGAGGGGCCACACAATACCCCTCCTAAGATGTTTAGCTGAAGAAGAGGCCGATTATGTACTCAGGGAAATTCATGCGGGCATCTGTGGGAGTCACACCGGAGGAAAATCGATGGCCTTTAAAGCTTTAAGGAAAGGGTTCTATTGGCCGACTATGCATCAGGACGACATGAGAGTGGCCCGGAAATGCGAAGGATGCCAAAAGAATGCCAATATTCACCACCAACCAGCAGAGCAGTTAACCACCCTGTCCAGTCCCTGGCCGTTCGGTCAGTGGGGGCTAGATATCATCGGACCAATGCCAAGAGGACGGGGACATGCGAAGTACGCCATTGTGGCCATAGACTATTTCACCAAATGGGTGGAAGCCGAACCCCTATCCACCATCACAGAGAAGAAGACTACAGAGTTTCTGAAGAAAAATATTATCTGCAGGTTCAGAATCCCTCGAGTCGTCATCACAGATAACAGAAAGCAGTTCGATAGCAAAGGCTTCCGGAAGCTCTGTGAAGACCTCCAGATCGCCTTACAATTCGTCTCACCAGCCCATCCCAAGTCAAATGGACAGGTTAAGGCCACAAACAAAACCATTAAGGCAAATCTTAAGGCTCGACTCGGATCCTTAAGGGCTTATGGGTCGAGGAATTACCGGAAGTGTTGTGGGCACACCGGACAACCTATAAAAACTCCACAGGAGAAACTCCGTTTGCCTTATCATACGGATGCGAAGCAGTCATCCCAGCAGAGATCAGAATGACTACCCACAGGGTCCGTCATTTTGAGGACAAACGAAATGAAGAACTTATCAGAAGTCACCTCAATCTAATCGAAGAAAAGAGGGAGAAGTCGGCTATGAAAACAACAATCTATCAACAAAGAATGGCCCGCTTCTATAAAAAAGAGTTCGGACCCGTGTCTTTCTTCCAAGCGACTTGGTATTAAGAAAGGTCACCCTGAAAACCCGAAGGCCGGAGGAAGGCTCATTAGGCGCCAAATGGGAAGGGCCCTACAAAATTGTAGAGGTGGTAAGGCCAGGGGTCTACATTTTAGAATAGATGGACGACACCCGATTAAAGAAACCTTGGAATGCCGAGATGCTAAGAAAATATTTCCAATAGATTCCTTTTTTTTTTCTCTCAGCAAACCAACAAGGGTTGAGAGCACAGTGTAAAACTCCTCTCGAGATACCCCGCAGAGAGTTGTAGAGAGGGTATTAAGTCCCCAATATGAATAAAAATTTCTCTTTCCAAAAAAAAGAAAATTTCCACCCACTCTTTTAATTAAAATTGAAAGGCATATTCAAAATTCAGGGGACATACTCGATACGGAGGGATGATCAGAGGTCGAGGCATCAAACCCATAACAGACCGATCACAAGTGCTACCATAAAAATCCCGGGCATAGATAATCCGACCTAACTCACTCCACTTTCAAAAACCAAGACCACATCAAGGGATAAGAAGTATAAAGGAGCACGAGAACCCTTCGCAGTAGCCGGAGCGCAACTACCCCATAACTTATATCTACGGGGGACATTCCAGGATGGTAATCACGGGGAGGGAGTGCCCCCGTAGGATAACCTTCCTGACCGGTTTGGGAAATACAACGCAAGGAATGCGTTACCATATGTTTTTCCTACCCAATGGATCCGTGAGAAGCATAACACGGGGATGGATGATGCCCCCGTGGCGATTGCTTGCTCCAGTGTTTCCGAACATAAGGAGGAAAATGCCCTTAATGTCTCGAACACTCTTTGATCCCTATTTCCTTGATCATTCGGATCCGTGGGAAGCATAGCACAGGGAGGGATGATACCCCTGTGGCGATTGCTTACTCCAGTGTTACCGAACATAAGGAGGAAAATACCCTTAATGTCTCGGACACTCTTTGATCCCTATTTCCTTGATCATTCGGATCCGTGGGAAGCATAGCACGGGGATGGATGATACCCCTGTGGCGATTGCTTGCTCCAGTGTTACCGAGCATAAGGAGGAAAATGCCCTTAATGTCTCGAACACTCTTTGATCCCTATTTCCTTGATCATTCGGATCCATGGGAAGCATAGCACGGGGAGGGATGATACCCCTGTGGCGATTGCTTACTCCAGTGTTACCGAACATAAGGAGGAAAATGCCTTTAATGTCTCGGACACTCTTTGATCCTTATTTCCTTGATCATTCGGATCCGTGGGAAACATAGCACGGGGAGGGATGATACCCCCGTGGCGATTGCTTGCTCCAGTGTTACCGAGCATAAGGAGGAAAATGCCCTTAATGTCTCGAACACTCTTTGATCCCTATTTCCTTGATCATTCGGATCCGTGGGAAGCATAGCACGGGGATGGATGATACCCCCGTGGCGATTGCTTGCTCCAGTGTTACCGAACATAAGGAGGAATATGCCCTTAATGTCTCGGACACTATTTGATCCATATTTCTTTGATCATTTGGATCCAAGAGAAGTATAGCACGGGAATGGATTGTACCCTCGTAGCGTATGCTTGCTCCAGCGTTGTAAGGAGAAGCCCTCAAACAGTACACATGCTCCATGGAGACCTGAAGTATAGAGGATGTGCCCTAACCATTTTAAACGCTCTTTGATCCAAATCCTGGTTCGCCGGGACTCTGAATTGAAAGGTTCAGAACTGTGTTTTGGAGACCTCAAACAGGACGCTGTTTTGAGGCATCCTTCCTGTTGTTTTTGGATAAGTGTTAAATCACCCCCACGTTTTTATTTCATTTTCCGAGGTTTTTTTTTCGTTTTCATCAGTTTGACAAAAGGATGCCCATGCCAAAACTGATAGGGCTTCAAAAGAGGATCCACTTCCCTTCTGAATAAAATCCAAAGGATTAACCGGCTCGGGGCTGGATTCGTTCCGCCAATGGCACTTGGTTAATCGGCTCGGGGCTGGATTCGTTCCGCCGATGGCACTTGGTTAATCGGCTCGGGGCTGGATTCGTTCCGCCGAGGCCACTTGGTTAATCGGCTCGGGGCTGGATTCGTTCCGCCGATGGCAATTGGTTTCTCTCAACTCGGGGGCGGGTTATATCCCACCGAGTCCGTCCTTTTGGTCTGGGGACGCAACATTCCCCCAGAGCCAAGTGTTTCTCTCAGCTCGTGGTCGGGTTATGTCCCACCGAGTCCGTCATTTTGGTCTGGGGACACAACATTCCCCCAGAGCCAAGTTTTTTTCTCAGCTCGGGGTCGGGTTACGTCCCACCGAGTCTGTCCTTTTGGTCTGGGGACACAATATTCCCCAGACCAAGTGTTTCTCTCAGCTGGAGGTCGGGTTACGTCCCACCGAGTCCGTCCTTTTGGTCTGGGGACGTAACATCCCCCCAGAGCCAAATGCTTCTCTCAGCTCGGGGTCGGTTTACATCTCACCGAGTCTATCTTCTCGAACCGGGGATGTAACATTCCCCCAGTGAGAAAAGTGTTTCTCCTAGCTCGGATTCGGTCCACAAGTGGACGTTTTTGGGAGAGCAACCGAAGCAAGTCATGAAGGATCAAAAAAAAAAGTGGAATGGAAGTATACAAAATACTCACATAAATAGGGTCGTGAAAAAGAGTTATTACAAAAAAAATAAAAAATAAAGTGTGTTCAGGATTACACAGGGCCCCATTCGGGTTACCCCCTACAGTTCAGCCCGCGTAGGGACAATTGTTTCTTCCTCAACAGGTACGGGTGGCGACTGGCTGGGCTCGGCCTCGGGAGAGGGGACAATGGATTCCACAGGGACGGCTTGGGAGGCCTCGAAAGTTACGGCTTTAGGAGCAGGAACATGAGCCTCAGACCGAACCTCTTCAAGAGCAGGAGCCTCAGGTCGGTCCTCTTCAGGAGCCGGGGCGATCGAAATAGGATCGGGGTCCATCACTTCTTCGGGAGAAGGGGGCAGCCATTCTTTAAACTCCTCTTCTGAGATTTCCCCCTTGCAGAAGCGGATGGCCGCGTGGATAGGCCCCATATCAAGGCTGGGAAATACCATCGGGATGATCTCGACACAATCCTCGACCCCCTTAAGTCGGATTGTGTCCCTCTCGACCTCCCACTCAGCTTCTTTCCTCTTGAGCTCGTCCCGGGCCCGCACCGGCTCTTCATCTTTGGCCCTCAACTTAGATTCAACACTGCGCACTTCCATCTGCAGGATCCTGTTGTCAGCCTGGGCAGCCTCCAAGTCCTTCTTGGCGGCATCAGCATTTTTTCTCTCTAGAGAGGCAGCAGCCGGAGAGCTTTGTTTGTTGTATGGGCCTCAACAGCAACCAGCTCCAGATTTTTTATGTTTTCTTCTTTGCGGACCAGCTCGGCTTCCGTTTCAGAGAGTCGGTTCTGAAGCCTCTGGGCTTGGCCACCTTCGAAAAAAAGGCTCAAAGAAGGTCTTTATTCTTGGCCGTGATATAATTCGCATGCCGAGAAGAAATGGAAAGTCAGAAAACAAAAGTGAGTCATGGACTCATAAATGAGAATATGGAAATGTGACTACCTTCGCCATTGGGAGCATATCTCCGTAACGACGTCCTCGGGAGAGAGATCCTCATACCTCGGAATCTTCTCCGCAGGAACCACCTCGGCCAGTTCATTAATAGCCGGCACCAGGTGAGAGGTGGCCTCCCTAATGCCCTGTCCAAGGTCTTCTACACCAAGAATCACGGCGCCTTTCCGTTTCTTGGAGGAACTCTCCGGCACATTTTTCTCTTCCAAGCTGTCTGCCTCTTGCTCAAGACCTTTTCTTCCTCCACCTCCCGGTCAGCTCGGCTTCCTCTGCCCCGAACAGACGCCTCCTTTTCCTGGTAGGTTTTGATGGGCATGGGGGTCGGACAGAAACTATTGGCGATGCCCCGGAAGAGAGAGATAAACTTTGGGCAACTGACGGGGCTGCCTCTTTAGTCACCTTTTTGGCCTCGGTTGCTGGCCGTTTCCGAGAGGACCCAGCTCCAGTATGGCCGGTTTTCTTTGTTACACCGGCCAGTTGATCCAGGAATCTTGGCCTTTTCGACATACCTACAAAAAAACAACAAAGGCAAAAAGGGTGGTCAGTCCAGAATCTGAGCAAATTCAAATTATCATCATGCTAAGCAAACAAGGAGATTGGTTAGAAGGTTAGTAAAGCCCAACTATCCGCCCCGGGACATTCGGAGGAGCAGTCCGAATCAGGCCCGACTCGAGAAAGGCCGCATCATTAACCAATTGCTTCCAATGTTCGGCATAACGCCGAGCCCACCGTACCCGCTGCCGGACCTGATGGGAAACCTTGGGAGCGTCCCCCAACAAGCTGGGAAGAATTAGAGAAGTTAAAATCCTATCGTAAAATCAAAAGTAAGAACGCTAAGGGTTAAAGTCCTAACCTCCCGCTCTAAAGATATCCGGGACAGAGACTTCCTCTTCGTATGATCTCAGAACTCGTCCCCAATCTCCTGTAGCCCAAAACCATAAGTCATTGAAGTTCTTTTTGGAGTCGAGGAGCTTGCCGACAACGTTTGGCGAATCAGCATAAGTAGAAAAGTAATACCAACCATGGTGCATTTTTAGGTTGGCCTTTAATCGATATAGCCTCTTCACTTCTTCAAGAGAGGGTTCACCGAGTCCCGATCGACTCCAAATCACATGAAGCCCGGTCAAAATCCTCCAGCTATTAAGGCTCAGTTGACAGGGGGCGATCTCCATCTTGGCCAGCATCCAGGCGAAATAGCGTTGCATCGGCAGCCGGAGTCCACACTCAAAGAAAGCCGAAAGAAGTGCCACCGAACCCTCGTCCGGTTGACTAGCACGGTCCATTGGACCGGGGACTTCAAGAGCGATATCTATCGAAATATCATATCGATGCCGGAGCAGTGCTAGGTCATCTTCAATTATTTTGGATGACCGATCCATATCCAAAGCCGAGCAGTCAAAATCACCGGGCTCTGGGTCCTTTCGAGGTTTTCTCTGATGGTAAGTATCTTGTTCAATTTCAGAAAGGGTGGGGTAGTGTCGAGGTCCTCTATGCTTGGTGCCCCCGAGCCCGAGGAGAGCTCTTTAACAGGAGGGGTCGGAGGTCTAGCAGGGTTTGCAGAGGAAGACCTGGTGTCAGACATTCCTGACATCCGAGAAATAAAAAAAAGAGGGAGGTTAGTCTACAGCTAATTTCTAAAGCTAGAGCCTGTGGGTTCTAAATGCCCTAACGACATCTATCAAACCATAAATCTCTCCCCAGCGACATCGAGCTAAACCAAAAAACAGACATAGGAGTCTCTAAATCCCAAAAATCCAGACATGCTTCACAAAAAAAAAAAACAACAAACAAAACAGGATTCGCAACTCATGAAAAAGCAAAGCAAGGAGGACGGTCAGAAAACTTACTTGTTTCTTTCGGAAAGATGAAAGTTTGCTCGGTGTGACTGGTTGTTCTTCAAGTTCACTGGTCACAATTGGGAAGGAGGAGTTCTCACAATTAGGGAAGTCGAAGTGTTCGTAAAAGAAAGCAACAGTGTTTACTCTATTTTGATATAATCTGTTTGGAGCGTTTGTGGCTGTCGGATTGAACGAAAGCGTCAGATATGTGCCACGTGTCGTCTTTTAAAATGATCTTCCAAAATTAAATGGACGGATGAGATTGGACGTCCTTTTGCGTTAACAATAGCGGTCAGATTGTTCACTTTTTGGCGGGAGAACGACGAATGGTTGACAAGTGGAAGGCTCCCGTTGAACCCTAGAAGTGATCTGTTGTGCATTTAAGAGGATGTGACGGTTGCGCGTCTCGAGGGGAAAAATTACAGAAGGGCAATGAGGGGATTTCACCTTGGTAGGAAGAAAGTCAGGCCGAACACCTGAGTCAGACCGATCAGGATGTAAATATGGGCCGATGAAATTTCTCCTTCAGAAGATCGGCTATCAGTTCATCAACCGTACCACTCTTATATAGTTCCCGGCACCAACTTGTATGACTCGTTTGAATCGAGAATTAGGGGACATATGTTGATGGTGTTTTCATGTCCTATGTTATTTAAGGAGTACGACAGGGGTAAAAAGGGTAATTCCCTTCTTGGTCAGGATCATTAATATCGACCCGACCACATGTGTAAATAGCCGAACACTTGAGTTCGGATGACCGAGCAATTATCAGATCGAAAACAGCATCCTCAGTTCAAAAGACCATTATGACCGACCTCATGAAGACCGAGCACATGGCGAGGCGTGCTCAGGAAGATAAGGCATCCTATTTTTACGGATAAGATGACAAGTTATCCTACCTTCATAGGGTAAACTGATAAGTCAGTGTCCTAGTAGAATGAAGGAAGTGAATGTAGTTTTTGACTAGGAATCCTTATGGGAAAAAGAAATTGTTTCAACTAGGAAATTCTTGTAGGAGAAGGAATCTGATTTCTACACTATTATAAATAGAAGGGTGGAGTGTGCGTAAGATGCATCAGAATCAAGACCGAGATCACTACGATCAGACTTGTAAACACAAGAGATATCAGAGAAGCATATCTCAGTAATAAAAAGTATCATTCGACTTGTGCCCGTGGACATAGGTTGGATCTAGCCAGCCGAACCACGTTAAATCTCTTTGTCGATTGGCGTATTTATCTGTCTTTTGCTAAGTTTGCTTTCGGCTCCCCCATAACCGAACAAATTCACTATTGAGGGAGGATTGTCTCGGGAGTAATATTCTCATATTACCCTGAGACCAAAATCAGCCGTCAACAAAAGGATAATAGATCCTTAAGTTACCTACCTCTTACGACATACTAAATCTTACATCAATCAACTGGCTGCCGGTTGCTTGAAAGTTCATATTTTGCCGTAGAAATTAGCTTAAGATCAAAATGCAAGTATTTTAAATTTTTTTTTTTTTTTTTATTGATGTCAATTACATTTTCAACTCTCAATCACATTGCCGATTCTCATTATATTAAACAGTCATAATTATGACTTCAATCATATTGCCGACCATCAGTTACATTAAATACAGTCACAATTATGACCTCAGTCATACTTGTGACTTCAATCATATTAGTTATCTCGATCATATTATCGACCATCAGTTACAATATTGACCCTCGGACATATTGAGCACAATCACATTTGTGACATTTTTTTTTATCTACAGTCACAAAATGACGATCAATTATGTGTGTCCTAAGTGTGTATTTGTTAAGGCGTAGTCAAATTGTGACTATATATGATTTCATCCGCACAAAAAATCCAAAGAGAAATTAATATTTAGTAGATATTTAAAAAAAAAAAAACTTTCAAAATATAATATCCAAAAGGGAGATAAGATGGTTAAAAATATTTTTGGGCTTGTCCACCCTCTATTTTTAAAGCAAAAAGAAAATTATTATTTATGTTAACAGTGGATTTATTTATTTTTGTTAATAAGGATAAAAATGAAAAAAATTAGGTCAAATCTTTTATAAGGAAAAATGATTAAAGATGAATAAAAAAAGAATTAAAATGAGTAAAACTTAAAACCTGATTATAGATGAAGTAAGTTAAAAGGTATTTTTTTTTATAATAAGTGAGGTGAAATATAGTTTTTTTAATAAATTTCTATTTATTAAAAGAGACTTGACTTTGTCTAGAAATATCCAAGTGGGATTCGTCTTTTTTGGAATATGTATGCGGAATGCCATCGTTTGCAAGGAAGATTGGGTTTACAATCTGGAGTTTCCCGATAGTAACTGAAACTGGTTAGAATATGGATGGTAATTTGGTCGGATATTTTGGATATCCATTAATATTCGTTTTAAAAATATATACGATATTCGTAATTTTAATAGATAGTGAATAAATATTGAACGGTTACATATATCAATATCGAATATCCGTAATTCCAAATGAATGTTCATCCTCCTAAAATGCAAGCATGGGCATAGGGATGAGTTCCTGATACTTGTTACCAAATCCATCTACTGAAAAAAAAAAAATCTGGTATCTCCTTCCTGGTAAATTAAATTAAGATAAATCGCTTCCAAAAGTTTTCATATATCCTAATCCTAGTCGGCACTCAGCAGCCACGACTAATTCACAGAGCAAGAGCTTCATCTGGCAACTTCCATGGAAAATATGTTTGTGGGGGTTCACTTTTATCATACATAGATTTAAGTAAATTAATATGCAATCCTAAAATCAATACAAACTTAAGAAATTAGAAAAACTTATAAAATATTATGTAGAAGAAGTAGATTATATCAAGCCGAGTTTTACTATGTACTTAAGAACTTATTAGCTCCGCCTCAATGTACTACGGATCTCTTGGTTAACGTTCTCACATGATACTTGATTGCTTCTTGATTAAAAGACACTCCTTTATTCAAGAGCACGAATTAGGAAAAAATGATGGAAACTCTCTCAAATATTTGAATTTTCTAATATTCCTAAGACTTTAAAAAAAAAAAAGAATATATTTTAATTGAATGTCTAAGTGAGAAACCAATGGGCCTATTTATAGAGATGAAAAGTTTTCATTAAAGAGGCACCATTAGGCTTAAGGATATAATCTTTTAAAAGGTTATAACTCTTCAATATACTAATCTAACTAAAATGTTATATCATTTTCCTCTAAAAGATATATCAATTCATTTGGTGTCTTTCCTAAATGTCACATATTAAAGACATGTCTTATCAAAAGACACCTTATAAATACACTTTATATTTAGGAAATTTCTTACAATCCCCCATAATTTTCTAAATATAAATGCAGACACGTATGAGAGTTTCCTTGAAATGAAGCTATATCAGAATATGCAGTTTTCGCCTTGAACATTTCTTAGTAAATGACTATCGGATTTACTTGGCAGACCAGTGACCCATAGTCTTGAACCGTTCCACCATTGGTGTAAACCAAGACAATAACCATCACACAGCTTCACTTCGACCATTTCTCATTCTACGGTTGTGTTCAATTCGGCTATAAACATCGGTCATAGCTTTATCAAATACTTTAGGGAATCCAACCTTCAAAGTTCCCATGGAAGCAGCCTCATTTCTTACTTGAAATAAGTGATATACTATTTAAGGTATTATGTCTTTACCCTATTAGGACTATTCTCATAATATAGTGATCATTAAAAGCCTTCGCTTATCCTAACCTTGACAGACAACACTCTGCGATATTATAGGAATATGAAAGAGTATAGAACTCTACAATGCTTGTTTTGAATTGCACAATATTTCAGTTTTCTATTTTAAACCTAGATCATGGGATCTCCAGTCAGCTAGGTTGGATTTCCACAATGACAATTCTTAATTTATAGGCTTCAAGCCCATTACCCTTGATGACTTTTCAACTTGCTCTTTAGGTAAACCTTTAGTTAGTGGATCCACTAGATTTTTCTTTGACTTAACATAATCTATTGAAAATATGCCACTTGAGAGCAGTTGCGTTGGTATTGTGTCTTCGACATATGTGTCGAGACTTACTATTATATATTGTATTTTGGGCTCTCCCAATAGCCAATTGACTATCACAATGTATGCTTATAGATGACACTAATTTTGGCCAATTTAGAATCTCCTCTAAGAAATTTCGAAGCCACTTCGTTTTTTTCGCTGCTTTGTCTAATGCTATGAACTCAGACTCCATAGTAGACCTGACAATACATGTTTTCCTCGAGGATTTCCATGACATGGCTGCACCACCAAGTGTGAAAATAAATCTACTCATGGATTTGGAATCCACTGTATCAGATATCCAATTAGCATCGTTGAATCCCTCTAGAATAACATGATATTTTATATAATGCAGACCATATTTTGAAGTTTCTCTTAGATATCTCAAAACTCTTACAATGACATTCCATTGGTTATGTCCTGGATTTTTGGTATATCTACTAAGTTTGTTTACAGCTTGAGTGATTTATGGTCGTGTGCAATTTGTAAGATACATCAGACTTTCGATGATTCTCGAATACATCAGCCACGTTTAGATCTCTTTTGTTATATTTCTCAAGTATTTTATCAACATAATGAGCTTGAGAAAATATGTATCCTTCTGATGTTCTGGAAATTTAATTCATAGGATCACATCAGCCACTCTTAAATCTTTCATGTCAAATTTGCTGGTCAAAATTTTCTTGATAAACTGAATCATCTCATGATTACTACTAATTATCAAAATATCGTCTATATAAAGACACACAATGACATATCATTTTTGAGTTGATTTAGTGTACACACACTTATCACACTCATTGATTTTGAATCCACTTGACAATATTTCTTTGTCAAATTTCTCATGCCATTATTTAGGTGCTTGTTTAATCCGTATAAGGATCTTACAAGTTTGCACACTTTGTGTTCTTATCTAGGGATATTAAAACCTTCTAATTGTTTCATGTAAATCTCTTCATCCAATTCACCATTTAAGAATGTCGTCTTTACATCCATTTGATGCATTTCAAGACCAAATATAGTTGCTATGACTATAAATATTTTTATTGAAGTGATACAAGTCACTGGTGAATAAGTATCTAAGTAATCAATGCATTTTTTTCTATAATATTTTATGACAAATCTTGCCTTGTACTAATCTATTGATCCATCCGACTTCATCTTCATTTTGGAAATCCATTTGTAGCCCAGCGGCTTATAACATGGAGGAAGATCAACCAACTCCCAAGTATGGTTTTGAAGGAAAGAATCAATCTCACTATTGATAGCCTATTTCCATAAAGGTGCCTCCGAAGAAGACATCATTTATTTATAACTTTGAGGCTCATTTTCTAATAGGTATATCAGAAAATCAAGTCCAAATGACTTTGACTTTCTTGCTCTTTTGCTACGTCTAGGTTCATTTTCCTCAATATTTTCATGTTGATCTGATTCTTGGTTAACTTGATCATTACTTATAACAATATCAATGGTTCTTTTGAGAGAATTCGTTCTTTATTTTTCTTTAAAAGGAAATATTTCTTCAAAGAATGTCGCATTCATTGACTCAATTATCATATTTGGATTGATGTCATGAATTTCATATTTATGTACCAAGAATCGATACACACTATTATTGTGAGCATATCCAATAAATATACAGTCAATATTTTTTGGTCATATTTTCACATTCTTAGGTTTAAAAACTATCATTTTGGTGAGACACCCCCACACTTTCAGATATTTGTAGGAATATGCTTGACCTTTCCACAATTCATATGGTGTATTGTCCAATCTTTTTGAGGTAACTTGTTCAGAACATAGTTGGAAAAAAACAACACTCCCCCCCACAAGTTCTGGGGTAAACTAGAGTTTGTCAACATGACATTCATCATTTCCTTCAACGTTTAGTTTTTGTGTTCCACAATCTCATTTTGTTGAGGAGAATAAGGAACAACATTTTCGTGAATAATTCCATGATTAGAACAATATTCACCTCTCCTATCACTCTTGATTTTTTGATTTTCTTGTAAAGTTGATTTTCAACTTCGTTCTTATGGTGTATAAAGCTCTCAATTGCTTCATCTTTGCTCATCAGTAAATACACATAGCAGAATCTTGTGTTATCATCGATAAAAGTAACAAAATATTTTTACCGCCTCTTGTTTGCACAACATTCATATCACACACATCAGAGTGTATAAGTTCCAAGGGTTTAAAACTTTGTTCTTTATAATTAAATGATGTTCTATTCATTTTCACTTCAACACATGTTTCACATTTATATTGGTTATCAATTGTAAATTTAGGTATAAGTTCAATGTTAATTAATTTACGCATTGTATCATAATTAACATGCCGTAACCTACCATTCTATACATTTGTGACTTAATAACATAAGCAGTAGATGTAGTTTTATTATTATTAGCATTGAGTCAATTGAGAGTAATAACATTGAACTTAAAAATTCCATTAGTGAGGTATCATTTTCCTACATAGATGTCATTTTTGGTCAATATAAATTTGTCAGAACAAAAACTAACTTAAACTCATTCTTGCTGATAAAAGAACCCGAAACCAAGTTCTTCTGAATATCAGAAATTGTAGAACATTTTTCAATGTAAGCTCATTCATGGATGTCATCTTCAGAACCACTGTCCCTTGTCCAACCACTCTGGAGGTAGATGAGTTTCCCATGGTCAGATGATCGCCACCATCAACCTTCTGATATGAGGAAAACATCTTGCTATCTACACATATTTGGCGAGTAGCTCCACTGTCTATCTGCCATTCTTTCGGGTTTCCAACCAAGTTGGCTTCAATTACAATTGTTGAGAGGTTTAACTCTGAGATCTCATCAGTTAATAGCCTATCTTCATAGACATGGGCCTTATTTTTCTTTTTCTTGCCATTGTCCTGAGAGTTATTGTTTTTGCAGTCCTTTGCCATGTAACTGCTTTTCCCACAGACGTAGTACTTTCCCTTGAACTTCTTGTTTGATTGGGAAGAATCAGCTCCATTGTTCTTTCTCTTTTTGCTACCATTTTTACCCTCGACGATGTTGGCCTTAGACTCCATAGTCTTATAGCTAGCCTTCTCAGAATTCTTGTTGTCCTCTTCGATACTCAATCGAACTCCCAAATCTTCAAGACTCATATGTTTCTTTTTATATTTAAGATAACTCCTGAAATCTTTCCATGATGGATGCAACTTCTCAATGATTGTGGCAAATTGAAACGTCTCACAAAGTTTCATTCATTCATCCAATATTTCATGAATGATCAATTGTAGTTCACCCAACTGAGACATTATCGTTCTTGAATCTATCATTTTGTAGTCCAGAAATCTACCAATGATAAATTTCTTTTGTCCGACATTCTCTATTTTGTATTTCTTCTCGAGAGATTCCCAAAGAATCTTTACAGAAGTCATGACTTGGTACACATTGTACATGGTGTTATCAAGACCGTCCAATAGGTAGTTCTTGCATAAAAAAATCACCTTACGACTATGCCTCAAACCGCAGTTGCTAACCGCTTCAGTTTCTCTATCCACAAGACCCGGAGGAGTTTCCTTGAGAAACTTAACCAACTGCAGTGTGGTCAGGTAGAATAGTATTTTGCTCTGCCACTATTTGAAGTTTTCTCCATTGAACTAATCTGGTTTCTCTCAATGAGCGACCGATACTGTGATATTTCCATTAGCCATGTGTAACTGTAAAGTAACAATTACCAATAAATCTACACAAGATAAATTACACAAGGATCAATTTTATGATCTAATTTATGTGTTACACCAAGAATTCACTTGTTATTATATACAAATCATTGAATTTGTGACTAAAATTCCATATGATAGGTGAGAAAAAGGAAATTTTCCAGAGTACGAGAGGGGTCTGGTGTAGCCACTTAAATCTCTGTCCTCTTAGGCTCTTATCGCCTTGGTGTTAGAATTTCCCTAGTCACTTTATTTATAGAAAAACTTAGGCATTCATTCTTAATGTTACATTTTAATTCTCAACAAAAAGTACAATAAATAACAACATATTTTTTTCAGGATAATAACATCAACTTTATCACTTACAAACTAATGTATTAATATGTGATAATTAAGAATATTCTAATTAACTTAAATCTATAATAACCAAGTTTATAATTTCATTTTATGAATTTTCCTAAGTTTATATACAATTATTGAATAAATATTAAAACTAATGAGTTACACATACCAAGTCAAGAACTATGTATGCTAGATGTTACTTCAATAATTTTAGATATTTATATAAATAATAATAATAATAATAATAAAATATTATTACTACATATATATATTTTTTAAAAAAATTATGTCCAAAAATTTATAAATTTTTTCACACATTTGATCTCGCAACACATGCACATCAATTTTGCATGCAAATTTCCTTGTTTTATAACACCAAATATAATGAAATAAAAATTACAGTAATAAATCCAACTAGACTCGCCCTTTAATATCTCTAAATGTTTCATTTAAAATAATTTTACCATCTTTGTATAATTTAAAAATTTGACGTTTTGTTGTATTTCTCGTCATTCTACATGCAGCAGGATTTAAAGCATTTTGAACGTAATTAGTAAAAGTAATTTTTTCACCAAAACTCAAAGAAAGATGTGCCATGTAAGTTAATTTAGCAAATTCATCTCTATTTTTAGCATTAGAATATTTAAATAAATCTAAAGCACTCGTACCTCTACTAGATGATGCGTACCTGGTCATTTGAGTTTGCGTCGTATCAAGTCCAATTTCAACCGGATGATGTTTTTCCAGGTGCTTTATTATATTGCCGTATCCACCAGAAAATTTGTAAGAAACCCCACAATGGTTGCATACTGCTCTTGAACCTTCATCAGTATCGTCTAAATGAAAATGAATTTTGAAAACATCCGAGGAACGAGACTTAACTTCTCTTCTCCGTGAACCGATACTAGGGCCGTTCTTTTGGGTTGGCACATTTGACATTGTGTTCTCAGATGAACTTGTCATTTTTTGTTTAAGAATTTTTTAAGAATTAGAGAATTGAGAATGATAAATTGTAATTTGTAATTGTAAATGAGAGAATTGAGAATAAGAGAATTGTAAGAATTGAGAGAATTGAGAAATTAGTGTGTTGAAATAATGAAAAATCACCCATATTTATACATTTTAAGAATATTTTTATGATACCTAAAATGCCCCTAAAATTAGCCATTTTATTACTGTTACTAGGGGTAATTTGGGAAATCCCCAAATTTATTTATTTATTTTTTGGACGTTGGGGCAGGGAGCAACGACTCCCTACCCCCCAGCCCAACGGCTAGTAGCCGTTGGGGGGAACGGTTGGAACCGAACAGTTCCAGCGGTTCCAACCGATTCGGTTAGGGTAAGAACCATAACCGAACCGGTCAGGTTCCGGTTCTGATTCCGGAACCGGAACCGAAACCAATTGGAACCAGACCCTTGACCGGGTCTAAATCCAACCGTCACTTTCAACTCACATGCACCCACTTTATTTTTAATTCTCTCACTCACTCTTATTCTTTTCTTTTCTTTTCTTCTTTTTTTTTTTTTTCGATCAAACTGCATCCTAACAACTATAAATCATTGTGTTGACGACTGATTTTGGTCTCAGGGGCAATAATGGAATATCACTCCCGAGACTAATCCTCCCTCATAGTGAATTTGTTTGGTTATGGGGGACCAAAAGCAAATTTAGCGAGAGACAGATAAACACACCAATCGACAAAGAGATTTAACGTGGTTCGGTGGATTTTGGATCCGACCTACGTCCACGGATAAGAACAGGATGATACTTTTTATTACTCCAATACGCTTCTCAGGTCTCTTCTTTGTTTTTACAAATCAGAGCTTGATGATTCTGATCACTAACTTTTTGATGATGCCCTTTACACATACTATCCCCTCCTATTTATAATAACACAGAAATCAGACTCCTATTTGTATAAGAAATCCTAGTTGAATTTTAGTCTTCTTTCCTTGCAAGGATTCATAGTCTGATATTCCTTTCTCTTTTCTTTATTCCTTTTCGGATTCTGACTTCATTTCCTTGTGAGAGTAGGATAATTCGTTTTATCTTATCCGCAAGAATAGGGTGTCGTCATCTTGAACACGTCTCGCCATCTGGTCGGTCTTCATGAGGTCGGTCATGACAATCTTTTACGCTGAGAGTGTTTCTGCCGACCTTAGAGTGCTCGGTCATCCGAACCAAAGTGGCCGGTCTTTACATGTTGTGGTCGGGTCGGCTTTGATGATCTCAAGCAGTCAGGGAATTACCCTTCTGTCCTCGTCGTGCTCCCTTAAATGTCATAGTGCCTGAAAACACCATCAACACATTGCTTTCATTTTAAACTTATATACGTGATACAAGAAAAATAATAATAATAATAATTTACAATTGTATTTACTATTACAGTAAATAAACATATATATACAATCATGATTTGTCATGTTATAACAATCATTAATTAATGAATATTCTATCATATATTTATTTTTTTTTCTCAATATCAATTGATCACCATGATAGCCAAAAAATATTTTAAAATCAATGGCTCCGATAAATTCATGCATAGTTTTCTTGTTGAATATGAATCAATTCAATTCTCGTTTGTTTGAACATAATTCAGAGTTTTTTATTTAATTAATTAATTAATTAATTTATTTATTTATTGTAATTCACTTTTATCATGCATAAATTCAAGGAAACTAATATGCAATCCTAGAATCAATACACACTCAAGGATTTAGAAAAACTTGTAAAATATTTTGTAGAAGATGTAGATTATATCAAGCCGAGTTTTACTCTCTCCTTAAGAACTTATTATTACAATGATTTGGTTACTGTGTTCTTACAAGGGACTATGAACAGACAGTAAAACTATTACACGATTGTTACAATAAAATAAAGGAAACAACAGTAATGAAAAAACACAGGCAGCGACAGGAACAGTTCAGCAATGCAATATCGAACAACAATAAGAAAGGACAGCGGCACGAAAAGAGAGAATTCTGAGGCTTGTTGATGCGGCAATAATTTCCTTAAAATAAATTCGTCCCCTACCGAATGGTGCAATAGAACGTGAGACGTTTGTTACCCAGGATGCAGCGGAAAAAACAGAACGAGAATGGGCACCACCAAAATCGCCTTCAACGAACTCTAAAAAGTGACTGAACTCTTTAAAAAAAAAAAACAGCAAAGAAATATTTTGGTTCTTCTCTCTTCTCCCAAAAACCAAAAATGCACATATTAAAACAAAATAAACAAGCCAATTAAAATCACATTAGTGAGAGGTCTTTCATTTGAAGTAACCACCAAATTAATTAATAGAATTAATTTAAGTGTTATGGAACTTCAAAAGGCTTGGAAAAAATAAAGAGACTTGCAAAAATTGGCTGGGCTGGGCCCGCACAATTTGATCCGGAATTCATGTACGCAGGACGTGCGGGTGCACACTGATGAGCGGAAAATATATCAATATTTACCGCCCTTTTAACTTAATATTTTGTTTAGTTTCTCGGGTTTGATGAACGTTTTGATGTGTTTTAGTTTATTTTGCAGATAAAATAATATCGGGTCTCAATGAAATCATTTAGGATGAAATATGGGTCAAATAAGGGCAATTATTGGACTTGATATATTAATTTTGGAGATTGGAAACTTGAAAGGGCGTTTTGACGAAGTGCAGTTTTGGGAATTCCAGTTTTGCGCATCTGTCGTATTTTGGGCATAACTCTTTACTCAGATATCGGATTGAGCTGATTCAAGTTTCAGATTAAAGAAGACTCAAATATCTACAACTTTGAAAGAGAAAATATTTTCGAATTCTGAAGAGTTCATGACCGAAATTGATGAACCATCCAGAAGTGTGTGATGTATAATTATTAAAGTCATTATCAATCATTTTCAAAGCAAAATATAAATTAATAAATAATTAATAAAAATTATCAAATCAACACCAAACAAGATAAGCAATTAGTGGAGCAATTATGGATTTGGTGGAGTAATTAGTGGAGAAATTAATAATGGATTTGGTGGAGAATTTGATGGATGATTTGATATAGGCAAAATTTTGCATATAAATACCAAGTCATTTCATTTGTAAAATTCATACATTCTTCTTTGAAATTCCTTAAGAATAAATAATAAGATTGCATCTAGTTTGTTTATTTTCAGTTTTCAGTAATTAATTTTCACTTTCGCACTTTCTTTTCTTTACTTTTCAGTTTTTACTTTTCGTAATTTACTTTTACGCACAAACATTTTCTTTCTTTACTTTTGCAGTTTTTATTTTTCAAGCAATGAGGAGGTAACTCCCCTTTGCTGGGGTAAAAGGTAAAGCTTTTATTATTGCTATCTAGATTAATCTCTCTTAAATATAAAATATAAACTATTTAAAATCTGACTTAATGAGGATACCGCTATATTGGCCGGTTGGAAATTAATTATAAATTGGTTTTAACCTGACAAAGTATGGATACCGCCTGGTTGGTCGGTTGGTAATTAATTATTAATTTGACTTAATCAGGATACCGCCTATATGGCTGGTTGGTAATTATCACGCAAAGTTAATATATTATATTAAGGGAGATATCTAAAATAGTAGTAATAAAAGTTGATCCTCTAACCACAACATTTTCTTTTATTGTACTTTTACTTTATTTAATTTCAGTAATTTACTTTTATTTTTTTTTACTTGTTACTTTTTACTTTTTTTTTTTTTACTTTTCAGCAATTTACTTTTCAGTATTTAATTTTCAGAATTTACTTTATGTCTTTTATTTTATTTAAATTTTTACTACCCGTAAATATGTGTCGTAACTAAGCCAGTTATCTGGGGTTGTGATGAAATCCAATATCACCGGTTTATAAGGGGTTAAATTATAGTTTGGGTAATATAAAGGTTTATTTATTGAATCTTAATCTTAATGCTTTTTATTAACTGGCCATTAATAAAATTGAACTGGTAAACTTAAAATGAACTAGACATAGGGATTTTAAGTTTCAGACCTTAGACTCAATAGCCCACGATCTTCCTTGAGGATAGATAACCCTTTAATAGATTTCCTTACATGATAGGAATATACCTGTCGGGCGGGGGTAGTCATAATTTGAACTTAATCTTAATGAATCCAGGTAATTTGGTTGACATAGACATATGGTTCAATTGAGTTATACTGGATATTTGTAGTTGACCATCAGAAGAGGCTTTTACATAATTTAGTGTTCCAGGTTAATAAATCAATATATTACCCAACTCTAAGATAACCACTTCATCTTTAAAATGATATTGGAAGAAATCACAACCCTAGATAGTTTTTAATATTGAATTTTTTAAAACCTATTTTCGACAATTTTATTTACTTGCTTTTAAATTTAGAATCGTCACCAGTTCAAATCAATCAATCAACCTGTTAGATACTAGTAATCATTTGACCTCATAAAATTAATAGATTAGATATTAAGTCATCGTGGGATCGATATTTTTATACTACTTGAACGATACGTGCGCTTGCGTTATACGTGTGTGTTTACGCCGGTCACACACGAGTCAGGCCTGTTCGGATTTTGATTTGCACCCCCTGCGCGCGCACGTAGAGAGAGCTTCTATCCTTATAACTCTTACCCATCTACATATGAGCAATCATATATGTTGATGATGTTTTTTAAGCACTATGATATTTAAGCAGTACGACATGGGTAAAAATGGTAACTCCCTTCTTGATCGAGACCACTAATACCGATCCGACCACATGAGTTAGGGGCCGAGCGCTTATGATCGGTAACCCGACCACTTAAGATCGGATGACCATGCATTATCAGATCGACAGCAGCATTCTCAGTTCAAAAGACCATAATGACCGACCTCATAAAGACCGACCAGATAGCGAGATATGCTCCAAAGATAAGTTATCCTATTCTTATGGGGTAAGGAGATAAGTTATCATATTCTTATGGGGTAAGGAGATAAGTTATCATATTCTTATGGGATAAAGGAGATAAGTTATCATATTCTTATAGGATAAGGAGATAAGTTATCCTATCCTTATAAGAAAAGGAATCTGATTTCTTCACTATTATAAATAGAAGGGGAAAGTGTAGGTAAGGGGTATCAGAATCAATATCAAAATCATTACGATCAGACTTGTAAAACACAAGAGATATCAGAGAAGCATATCTCAGTAATAAAAAGTATTATTCGGTTTGTGCCCGTGGACGTAGGTTGGATCTAGCCAGCCGAACCACGTTAAATATCTTTGTCGATTGGCGTATTTATTTGTCTTTTGCTAAGTTTGCTTTCGGTTCCCCCATAACCGAACAAATTCACTATTGAGGGAGGATTGTCTCGGGAGTAATATTCCCATATTGCCCTGAGACCAAAATCAGCCGTCAACAGTTGGCGCCGTCTTTGGGGAATCCAATGAAAAACAGCTCGCGTGGTAAGACAATGGCAGAATGTGGAAATCGCCAGTCATCGGGGAGTTCAACAGCAGAATGGATGGAGAAAATAGAGGAAAATATGAGGAAAGAAAGGGAGGAAAATCAAAACCTGTTGAAGTCCATGATGAACAGATTGGAGAGGATGGAAGAAACAAATAATGAGAAGTTTGAAGCCGGAGCCAGTCGGAGGAGATGCGAAATAGCGGAAGGAAAAAAGGGTTGCAGATGAGAGCGAAGAAGATGAACCTAGGAGGAAAGGTCCCTATGGGATGAGGTACGTAGGGGTAGAAAAAGATTGTCCGGGGAGTAGACACCCGAAAGGCTAAGATACTCAGGTCAGACAATCAGTGGGATTCGATCAGAAATTTGAGGAGACCAGTCCTGGAGCAGAAGAAACTTATACCGACACCTTCGAGTAGTCATGTTCAAGAGATAAAGTCATCTGTCCAAGTCAACCGTGTCGCGGGGAGGACAATATACACCCCCTGAACAAACCTATGGCGCAGATAGTTCAGGAAATCCAGGATAAAGGTCTGTTGGCCGAGCCTAATTTGAGGAGATTCCCAATTGAGGAGGGAAATAGTAGAGCTTACTGTATCTACCATAACGTAAGGGGACATGCCACGAATGGGTGCAGAGACCTGGGGGAGCAGGTGGAAGACTTGGTGAAAAAATGTTATCTCAGTGTGTACATAGACCATTCGGTTTTTGAGGTCAACCAAAGTTGATAGCGGAAGTCATCCGGTCGGATGCGTGGAATGCTGAGATGCAGAGAGGATGTATTAAGAAGAGCCTTGCTTGTAGTGACCCTTGTAGAGTTGCAAGAATGGCAACGGATCCCAAAAATGTGAGTAAGACCTCTTATGTCTTAGGCTGACATTTGATTATGCTTGTTTGTTATGGCCCACACAATGATTTTGATATTTGTTTTACGGCTCGGGTCTGCTCTTGTACCGCCGAGACCGATGTTTCTTTCCGGCTCGGGTCTGCTCTTGTACCACCAAGACCGATGTTTCCTTCCGGCTCGGGTCTACTCTTGTACCACCGAGACCGATATTTCTTTCCGGCTCGGGTCTGCTCTTGTACCGCCGAGACCGATGTTTCTTTCCGGCTCGGGTCTGCTCTTGTACCGCCGAGACCGATGTTTCTTTCCGGCTCGGGTCTGCTCTTGTACCGCCGAGATCGATGTTTGTTTCAGCTCGGGGTCGGGTTACGTCCCACCGAGTCGGCTTCTTTGGACTGGGGATGTAACATTCCTCCAGAGCCAAGTCTTTCTTTCAGCTCGGGGTCGGGTTACGTCCCACCGAGTCGGCTTCTTTGGACTGGGGATGTAATATTCCCCCAGAGCCAAGTCTTTCTTCAGCTCGGGGTCGGGATACGTCCCACCGAGAGACTTATCATCAGCATGGGATCGGAGCATCTCCCCCATGGTCGACCCTCTATTGGTCTGGGGAGGTGACATTCCCCCAGAGCCAAATGTTCTTCTCAGCTCGGGGTCGGGATACGTCCCACCGAGAGACTTATCATCGGCATGGGATCGGAGCATCTCCCCCATGGTCGGCCCTCTATTGGTCTGGGGAGGTGACATTCCCCCAGAGCCAAATGTTCTTCTCAGCTCGGGGTCGGGTTACGTCCCACCGAGTCGATCGTTATCAACATAAGAGCAAAGCATTTTCTCCACGAGTAGATATCGGGATCCTCGTTGACTGAACACATGAAGGTGGCAGGAAGGACCAGATTTGCAGCCAAAGCGTTTTTCTCTGCGGTTCCTGGAGTGACCACCGACGGATTCATCGGTACACCATCTTTTTTTATAGTTCCCGGCATCAACTCGCAAACTCGTTGTTACCGAGAACTAAATGATAGATGTTGATGGTGTTTTTTAAGCACTATGATATTTAAGCAGTACGACAGAGGTAAAAAGGTAACTCCCTTCTTGATCGAGACCACTAATGCCGACCCAACCACATGAGTTAGGGGCCGAGAGCTTATGATCGGTAACCCGACCACTTAAGATCGAATGACCGGGCATTATCAGATCGACAACATCATTCTCATTTCAAAAGACCATCATGACCGACCTCATAAAGACCGACCAGATAGCGAGATATGCTCCAGAGATAAGTTATCATATTCTTATGGGGTAAGAAGATAAATTATCATATTCTTATGGGGTAAGGAGATAAGTTATCATATTCTTATGGGATAAAAAAGATAAGTTATCCTATTCTTATGGGATAAGGAGATAAGTTATCCTATCATTATAAGAAAAAAATCTGATTTATTCACTATTATAAATAGAAGGGGAAAGTGTAAGTAAGGGGTATCAGAATCAATATCAAGATCATTACGATCAGACTTGTAAAACACAAGAGATATCAGAGAAGCATATCTCAGTAATAAAAAGTATTATTCAGTTTGTGCCCGTGGACGTAGGTTGGATCTAGCCAGCCGAACCACGTTAAATCTCTTTGTCGATTGGCGTATTTATCTGTCTTTTGCTAAGTTTGCTTTCGGTTCCCCCATAACCGAACAAATTCACTATTGATGGAGGATTGTCTCGGATGTAATATTCTCATATTGCCCTAAGACCAAAATCAGCCGTCAACAATATATAATCACATTTTCCCTTTATTAACTTTCCTATGTGGGACAAACTAATATCTCTTTATTTCCAACACCAATGGGTGAACTTTGAGTAACGATTTCTTATTCACCCAAGCACCATTTTAAGCATATGAATATACCATTCCGAACTACTCACGGAGGAGTATCCGAATCACTAAAAAACAACCACTAACACGAAGTGGATCATGCTTAAAATTATGCCACAAAATGCTTACTAAGAGCATTTTCCAACAATCCCCCACATGAATGAAATTGGCGAAAAACGTCAAATAAAATTACTTTATAGAAAAATTTTATTTTGACCTTTAAGAGTTCAACGGTTCAACACATGCATAGGATAGGTAGGCCTCAGTCTTTGAACCTTCCATTGTGAAAATATATCTTCGTTACTAGCTGACAGTGGACACGATGTCATTGAACTGTACTGCTGTTCATGTAAATGAAAACACATATCACACATATATTTTGCCTAACACATCTGAGTTCTCATTATTATGTTTATTTTGGCCATGAACATCTACCTGGTTCTGCAAAAGTTTCTAAGAATTGAGCCCCGTACAATTCCCTTTGAAGCGGCCCCACTTTTCTCTCACATAGGTGATTTCTTATTTAAGAGTAGCTCGTATTACTCTGCTCGGATTCCCGACGCATAAGAATCATTAAAAGCCTTTGCTTAACCTATTTCCATACGAGCATCACTGTTTCATTTCACCATAGGAATGGACTAGAGGGTAACCTCCACAGTGAACCAATTATGTCTTTTACGAGTAGGTTGTCCCATTGAACCTAGATCTTGGGATATCCAGTCAACAAGGTTGGGTTTTCCTTCATAATAAACATTTATCTAATGGGCTTTAGTCCTATTCCCCTCGATGATTTCACAACTAACTCTATGTTTAACCGTTTGGTTAGCGGATCCGCAATGTTATCCTTCGACTTTACATAGTCAATCAAAATAACTCCAGTAGAGAGTAATTGTCTAACGGTATCGTGTCTACGAAGAATATGTCTAGACTTACCATTATACATATTGTTATGTGCCCTTCCAATTGCAGATTGACTATCGCAATGAATGTAAATTGCTGGCACTGACTTAGGCCAACTTGGAATATCCTCTAGAAAATTTCACAGCCATTCTGCTTCTTCAGCACATTTATCTAATGCAATGAATTCTGATTCCATTGTAGATCTGGCTATCACAGTCTATTTGGAGGATTTCCATGATATAGCTGCTTCTGCTAGTGTAAACACATAGCCACTGGTAGACTTTGAGTCTTTCATATCAGATATCCAGTTCGCATCACTGTATCCTTCGATTACGGCTGGATATCTATGATAGTGCAACCCATAATTACGAGTAAAACGTAAATACCTGTGTATTCTTACTATTGCTTTCCAGTTATCAACCCATGGATTACTCGTATATCTGCTGAGCTTGTTTACTGTACAAGCTATATCAGGCCTTGTACAACTCGATAAATACATCAGACTCCAAATCACTCTAGAGTATTCTACTTGAGATATACTCTCTCCCCTATTCTTTGATAGATGTAGACTCACATCTAAAGGAGTTCTAGCCACATCAGAATCATCATTGTTGAATTTACCAAGAATTTTATCCACATAGTGCGACTGATCAAGAATAAGTCCATCTGGAATTCTCGAGATCTTTATTCCCAGCATGACATCTGCTAGACCCATGTCTTTCATGTCAAACTTAGATTTCAGCATATTCTTGGTGGATTTTACCATTTTAGCATTACTCCCGACAATCAATATGTCATCAACGTAGAGACATAAAATGACATAGCCAACTTCTGTCTCTCTGACATAAATACATTTATCACATTCATTGATTTTGAAACCATTTGCCAGCATGGTGTCGTCAAACTTTTTATGCCACTGTTTCGGAGCTTGTTTAAATCCATACAAGGATTTTACTAACTTGTAGACTTTCTTTTCTTGTCCTGGAGCTATAAAGCCTTTAGGTTGTTCCATGTAGATTTCTTAATCTAAATCTCCATTTAGAAAGGCTGTTTTCACATCCATCTGATGTACCTCAAGATTGCGCAAAGCTGCAATCGCTATTATCATCCTTATGGAATTAATCCTCGTTACATGAGAGTAAGTGCCAAAGTAATCAAGACCTTCACGTTGTCTGTAGCCTTTAATTACAAGTCTTGCTTTGTACTTGTCAATTGAACCATCTGCCTTCATTTTCCTTTTGAAAATCCACTTGGACCCTAAAGGTTTACACCCTGGAGGAAGATCCACTAACTCCCATGTGTGATTTTGTAAGATGGATTCAATTTCACTATTGATGGCATCTTTCCACAAAGCACCATCAGCTGATCTTACAGCTTCGTTATAGCTTTGAGGATCATTTTCTAGCAAAAATGTCAGAAAATCTGGACCAAATGATTTTTCCGTTCTAGCTCTTTTGCTACGTCTTGGTTCAAGTTCAATATTTTGTTGATCCTCTGGAACATTTATGTGTTCTTGGTCCTGACTATCTTCAATGATAGTCTCATGTGCCCGTTTGTGCATATTTGAATTCGAATTAGTTTTACAAGGAAAAACGTATTCGAAAAATGATGCATTCCTCGACTCCATTATCGTATTTTTGTGAATATCTGGTATATTAGAGTCATGCACAAGAAATCGATAAGCATTACTGTTATATGCATATCCTATGAAATACAATCAACAGTTTTTGATCATATCTTCACCTTCTTAGGTGGATGAATGACTACTTTGGCAAGACACCCCCACACTCGTAGAAATTTATAGGAAGGTACTATTCATTTCCACATTTCATAATGAGTTTTCCCTGATTCTTTCCGTGGTACCTTATTTAAAAGGTAATTAGCTGATAAAATAGCTTCTCCCCACATATTCTGAGGTAATCCAGAGCTGATTAACATAACATTCATCATTTCTTTCAAGGTACGATTCTTCCGTTCTGCAATCCCATTTGGATTGAGGTGAATAAGGAGCTGTGGTTTTATGTATGATTTCATTTTGCTGACAAAGTGATTCAAAAGGAAAAACATACTCACCACCACGATCACTTCTTAACTCCTTAATTCTTTTATTCAGTTGGTTCTCAACTTCATTCTTATAGAGAATAAATTTCTCTATAGCTTTGTCCTTGCTTTTCATCAAATACACATAGTAAAATCTTGTGCAATCATCAATAAAGGTAATAAAATATTTATTACCGCCTCTTGTTTGTATTGAATTAAAATCACATACATCGGTATGAATTAGATCAAGTGGTTCAGAGTTTCTTTCAATACTATGAAATGATGTTCTAGTTAGTTTTGCCTCAACACAAATATCACACGTATGTTTGTTATCAATTTTAAAATTGGGAATATAATTCATGTTAATTAATTTCCGCAATGAATTAAAATTAATATGCCCTAATCTACCATGCCATATATCATAGTACTCAACAATATAAGCAGAAGATCTAGCTTTATTGATATTCTTGGGGTTTAACAACCATTACATTGAGCTTAAAGAGCCCATCAGTTACATACCCTTTTCCCACATACATGCCATTTTTAGTCAAAACTACTTTATCAGACTCGAACACCATCCGGAATCCGTGCTTGTTCAGAAGTGATCCAGAAACAAGATTCTTCTGTATTTCTGGTACATACAGAACGTTGTTCAAAGTCAACTCTTTCCCAAAGGTCATCTTTAGAATCACCTTGCCTTGACCTTCAATCTCAGATGTTGTTGAATTTCCCATGTATATTTTTCCCCATTACCAATAGCCTCAAATGAAGAAAACATGCTCTTGTCCGAGCACACATGTCGAGTGGCACCAGTGTCAATCCACCACTCTCTTGGGTTAGAACCCACCAGATTCACCTTAGAAACCACAGCTGAAAGGTTAATGTCTGAAACATCTTGAGTCATGTTTTCCATCACATTAGCCTATTGATTCTTTTTCTTCTTCGGTAGTCTGCACTCAGAAGACTTGTGACCCATTTTGTCACAGTTGAAGCATCTTCCTTGAAATTTGGATTTCTTGGAAACTCATTTAGGGCCCATCTTTGACCATTTGTTCTTAGGGTTCTTGTTCTTATGGCCATGTTCAACAACATTTTCTTTGGCCTCATGAGTTATCCCTCTCTTGTCAGATACTCGATTATCTTCCTCAATTCTAAGCTTAAGAACCAAGTCTTCAATGCTCATTTCTTTTCGCTTATGCTTTAGATAATTCTTGAAATCTTTCCAACCAGGTGGTAATTTTTCAATTATCGAGGCTACTTGGAAGGTTTCACTTAAAACCATCCCCTCAGCATGAATTTCTACTAGAATAATCTGCAATTCTTGTACTTGACTTAACACAGTTTTGGAATCAACCATCTTAAAATCTAGGAAACGGCCTACGACAAATTTCTTAGTACCGACATCCTCAGTTTTATATTTTCTTTCTAAAGATTCCCAAAGCCCTTTTGTTGTTTTCATTCTGGCGTACACACTGTACAAGGAATCACTCAGCCCATTCAGCACATAATTCCTACATAGGAATTCAGAATGTTTCCAAGCATCGATGACACTTATCACTTGAATATCATTCTCACCCTCTTTGGGTACATGAGCATCTTCCTTTAAGAACCTAGCAAGGTTCAACGTGGTCAAATAGAAAAACATTTTCTGTTGCCACCGTTTGAAATTCCGACCACTAAATTTTTCAGGTTTTTTCGCAGCAAGATTGACATGGCTCACATGTCCAACAGGTTGTCTAGCCACAGAGGCAGCAACACTTTCGCTAGCCAGAGGGGCTGCCATAACACTTTGGCCAGCCACAGAGGCTGCCACATTAAGCCCAGAGGCTGGAACATTTTGGCCAGCTGAAAAGGCTGCCATGTTCGGATCAACTGTGTTTGGACTGTTTTCCATATCCACAGAACGAATTTGTTTTAAGACTATTACAATGATTTGGTTAATGTGTTCTTACAAGAGACTATGAACAAACAGTAAAACTATTACACGATTGTTACAATAAAATAAAGGAAACAACAGTAATGAAAAAACACAGGCAGCGACAGGAACAGTTCAGCAATGCAATATCGAACAGCAATAAGAAAGGACAGGGACACGAAAAGAGAGGATTCTGAGGCTTGTTGATGCGGCAACAATTTCCTTAAAACAAATTCGTCCCTTACCGAATGATGCAGTAGAATGTGAGACGTTTGTTTCCCATGATGCAACGGAAAAAACAGAACGAGAATGAGCACCACCAAAATCACCTTCAACGAACTCTAAGAAGTGACAGAACTCTTTAAAAAAAAACATCAAAGAAATATTTTGGTTCTTCTCTCTTCTCCCAAAAACCGAAAATGCACATATTAAAACAAAATAAACATGCCAATTAAAATCACATTAGTGGGAGGCCTTTCATTTGAAGTAACCACCAAATTAATTAATAGAATTAATTTAAGTGTTATGAAACTTCAAAAGGCTTGGAAAAAAATAAAGAGACTTGCAAAAATTGGCTGGGCCGGGCCCGCACAATTTGGTCCGGCATTCGTGTACGCAGGACGTGCGGGTGCACACGAGTCAGGCCTGTTCGGATTTTGATTTGCACCCCCCTGCGCGCGCACGTAGAGAGAGCCTCTATCCTTATAACTCTTACCCATCTACATATGAGCAATCATATATAAGCACATTTTCCCTTTATTAGCTTTCCTATGTGGGACAAGCTAATATCTTTTTATTTTCCAACACCAATGGGTGAACTTTGAGCAACAATTTCTCATTCACCCAAACATCATTTTAAGCATATGAATATACCATTCCGAACTACTCACGGAGGAGTATCTGAATCACTAAAAAACAACCACTAACACGAAGTGAATCATGCTTAAAATTATGCCACAAAATGCTTACTAATAACATTTTCCAACACTTATTATCCCCGGCACGGTGCACTACAGATCTCTTGGCTAACGTTCTCTAAGGATATTTGGTTGCTTCTAGTTAAAAGACACTCATTTATTCAATAACACGAATTAGAACAAAATAGTCAAAACTCTCGCAAGTATTTAGATTTTCTAATATGCCTAAAACTTAAAAAAGAATTGAATATTTTTTAAATTGAATGTCTAAATGAGAAATCAAGGAGACCTATTTATAGAGATGAAAAATTGTCATTAATGAGGTACTCTTAGAGTTAAGGATGTAATCATTTAAAAGGTTACAACTCTTTAATGTACCCTTCCAATTCAAAGATTATATCATTTCCCTCTAAAGGATATATCCATTCATTTGGTATCTTTCCTAAATGCCACATATTAAAGACATATCTTGTCAAAAGACACCTGATAAATACACCATATATTTAGGAAATTTTATACAAAATAATGTAAGTTTATAACGAATGCATAAACCCCAACTGAAACCCATGTTACCAAGCTATAAAAATGGTGGTATAGCTAGAGATATATATTTTATTATTTGACAAAATTGAGGAGCTAAAATAAGTTGCTAATATTAACAAATCAACCTTTTAACTATAAATTTTACTTGACTAAGAATGATACTGTTCCTTTTCCAATTGAAGCAATGTAACTAAAGAGAGAGTAATAACCCCAAAAGTTTATACATGTATTTCAAAAACTCAATCATGTCCTTTCCCAAAAAGAAAAAGCTCAAACATGTAAATAGAGAATGGTCAGCTGACTCTCTTCTTCACCACCCCAAATAAACTCAATCATGTCCTTGAAGTTGCAATACAATTTAGTTATCAAAGCATATACCATACACTATATCTATAAGAAACATTAAATGTAACCCGTATGAATCATACACCTAATCACAGACATCGTCATTAATCAACAGACTTCCAATCTTAATTCTCAAGCCCTAAAACTCCATGAATCTTGTAACCTAACAAGATGTTCTATGGATGAACCTTGTAAAGCTTTATTGAGAATCGAGGCTCACAGTTACAAAAATACATTCTAATATATAAGTCCCACACCCAGTGTTTGTTTGTTTTTTTTTTTTTTTTTTTTGAAGGGGAAAGACTGAAATTCCAACAACAAAGAGTATGAATATTTGAAAGTCAACTCAATGCATACTCCTACTGTTGGGATTAGAATTTTGAACAGAATCGAATGTTCATAACAGCAGGAAATTCAAGCAGCAAAACATCTCATATTTGAACTAAAGAATAAATTTTGTTCCATGGTAAAAAGCTACAACTAAAATGAAAGTTCTAGCAACCATATGTCATACTTGGAGTCACTGAACTCCATATCCTCCACCAAACAAGGATATCCTTCAAAGCATCTTTTAAGAACATATCAACTGGGTAAAACCAAAAGGCAATATTTTCACAAAAATATACAAATTCCCAACCCTCCAAAGCTCAGTAAGATTTCTACCAAACATCATAAATATCAAGAGTCACTCAGAAACCATTACCCCGCATTACTTCGTGGCCATTTTCGAATACTAATACAAGCAAAGTTGCTAGCATTGATCAGAGACCACAATAAGGTATAACATATCTATTCATCATACTAAAAAGTACTTGTACCACGGATACCACAATTTTCCACATAAAAATTGATTTTTGATCATTTCAAAGTGCAGGAAATCCAAGAGTTTATTACAGCCCCAAATATCCATAACAAAAGGCTAAAACTAAATTGTATTTATAGCAGAACAAGTTTTCTCCACCACCTGTGAAAATGTAATAAACACAGAAATTGAGTACAAGCAACGCGATATAAGTTATAATTTAAGAAAATTCAAGTCCTTTGTTCTTTTCACACGCCTCTCATTTGATAGCAACATTTACAAAACAAACCCTAACTATCCATTGCCAAGACTGTTTAATTTGCTCCCAATCCAACAACTGCTAATCAAATATTTAAACCCCCTAAACCACAGAACAAATGTACAAAAAGACAAGTAACAATTGAATCTCTAAACCCCCTAAAAACGACACCTTTCTATCTAATTTTACTTTCTTACCTCAAAGGCCTCTCCATCTAGGGCTGGGCATCGGCACCGGCACCGTTGGTGAAAGCGGAAAATTTAACTGACCAGAAGTTGGCGAAAACAACAAACTCGGAG
>SKCR01033954.1:0-43178 GCA_019454045.1 Zanthoxylum bungeanum | reverse complement strand
TATTAGTTAAATTAGATCTTACTATTTAATTTATTTAATTGAGATAAAATAATATATTAGATATATTAAATGAAATTGGATTTCAATGCGGAATTAAATTGGATTTTAATTCTAGCGAACGAATTAATTTGGAATTAATTCATAAGCGACTTTCGTAATAATTTTGCGAGGCATTATTATTTAATTAAGTCGGATTTAATTAAGTCGAGACGGAAAATTCTTTTAATCGGATTAAACGAACCCGAGCCCAAAAGTGTGTTGAGCAAGCCCACTTGAATTTTGAATTTAAAGTGGGGCCCACTTCACTTACATCATTAGTCACCTTTGGTGATAGAAATAGATGATGAATTTTGGTGGAAACTTGTAAAACACTCAACAAATTTAATTTTGGAAATTAATCCATCTCTCCCTGGCATTTGGCTGAATGGCATTAGATGACTCTTGGTATTGAAAAAGAATGAATTGGCCGATAGAAATCAAAGTGGCTTCTCTTTTTCAATTGAAAAAATGGCCTCTGATCAATTATTGCTTTGCTTTTATAAAGTGTGGCCATTTAAATTATTTGAATTGGCCGACTAAAAAAGGCAAATGGCCTTAATTCTTTTTTTATTCTTCTTCTTTTAATTGGCCGATTTGGCCTCTGTAACTTTAGAAGAAAAACAAAATGTCTCTCTTTCCTTTTGAAGAAAGACCGTGTGACCTCTGGCTTCTTTGTTTTGAAGAATGCATTTTTCCTTGTATTTTGAAGATTTGGTCGAATGGTCTTGGCTCACAAAAGTTGCCGATTGCTTCCCTCGCTCTCGGGTAAATTTGTTTATCCTTGGGATATCAAATTTGTTCAATTTGTTCTTGCTAGCACATATGGGAGTCAAATGAAGGTGATAAGGATACTCACACATGAGTTTGAAAGCTTCAACATCCATAAAAGTTTTGAACTCAACCGATCAATGTAAGTCCTCCGCAACTTATTTTTGATTTTTATTCTCACACGAATCACGCTTAGAGATCCCGTGACATGTCTAGGACACTAACAATGGTATCAGAGCGAGATCTAAGCTTGATTTAATTTCTAGGGTTTGCAAACTTTAATTTGTGATTTTATGCTTGTAGTATGTATTTTCTTATATTGATGGTTTGGTTGAGCTTGTATGATGTTTAATTGGATTTGTACATCATTGATTTTAGTGATAAATTGATTAGATCAAAAATCCCCAAAATCCATGCTTGGCCGATTACTACCCTAGGAGAGCTCATGATTGATTTTTGAATTAGACAATTGGATATGTTGATTCACATGAAATTGAATGTTAATTGTTGATTTAATTAGCTTGAAATCAAAATTGGATGTTAATTTCATGTATTGCCGTGAGTATGAAGCATGTTGGAATGGATTGATTGTGCTTTAATTTGTGTGGGACATAAATTAAAATGTTAAGCATGATTAATTAGATTAATTAGTGTTTTGGAAATACTAGATTAATTAATTAATTGTGTTAATTACACTTGAATTGAATTAATATGTAATTTGGAATAATGTATTAATTTAATATGTTGTATTTGGGCTATTGGGTTTGATTGGGCCAAATTTTAGTCTTTGATTATATTTGGGCCTAAACCATTTCCAAAAAGTCCAAAATATAACTATTGGGCCTTTAAAAATTTAATTAGGCCTGATGGGCCAAAATTTATTCTATGGCATAAGGTGATTCTGTTAGTCTCTAAGAATCATCCCAAGATCATAATAAGCAATGAAAAATAAAGTGAATACATAAAGAAGTATGGCGGAATCATATTTACAATGAGCGGTTTTAGGATGCGTCAAAAACAAAAATTTTCCTCCAAGTTTTCGGCCAAGCACCAAGATCCGTGCTCCAAGCTTTGTCATTTGATTCCAAGCATTTGGGATGGTTTCCCTATCACCTTGACTGATTCCTTGATGTGCTAGCAACTTGAAAATTTGCAACAAATTTTCACCTTCTTCCTAGTGAAGCCCACGACAATTGAAGGAAAAATGAGGGAGAGTGTTTTCTTTTCTTCTAAAACCGAGAGGGAGAGAGAGATGGAGAAGAAAAGAATGACTTGTGTGTATTGTTTTCTAAGAACAAAATATCATATACCAAATCTCAAAATTTGGTAAAAGTCAATCTAATGACTACACACAAAATGTGTAATACAAGTCATCACCATTCCTTTCACCAAAACCCATCACCAAAAAATAACTTAAAGTGACAAGTGACGTGACATGTGGGCCCCACTTGATTCAAAAATCGAGTGGGCCCGCGACACATCTCGGGCTCGAGTTTGCTAATTTCAAATTAACGAATTTTCCGTTGCGACGTAATTAAATAAAATAAAATTAAATAATTTTGCCTAGCAAAATTACTATTCACGTCGCTCGCGAATTAATTCTAAATTAATTCGTTTGCCCGAATTAAAATCTAATTTAATTCCGCGTCGAAATCTAATTTCGTTTAATATATCGAATATATTATTTTATCGATTAATTCCAAATTAATCGTTCTCTCTCTTCAAATAGTATTTTATCCTAGATAAAATCTCGCCGTAATTAATCCCAGATTAATTATGCTCGAATCATACGTCATCGGTGAATCTTCGGGAAGCGACCCAAGAGATCCCTGGATATGTTGGCAGTAAATCCGGTCGTCGGACTATCCGAACATGTACGTACCTCGTACTACGTTTTTACCGATTTACAAGACATGGTTGGCTTCTAGCAAAGCACTGTGCCTACCCAATTCTCCAAAAATATTCTTAATGGAATATATAATCTATATCAGACGTAGTATACATAGTATTGCGTATTGCGATACAGTATCGGATGTCACATGCAAGGCCTGAGGTTGGAATAGTGTCTGCCCCGTACGAAACATATATCGGATTACAAGCAACTAGTCTCTTTAATCGGATAATCATGACCAGGTCATATTATCTCGATGGTTGCAACCATTTAGAGTACCAGTTCTGTATCCCTTCGTGATCATCATCTCCATATGACTAAAGTGATATTTCCATCTTGACATCACACCCAATACACCACGATTCTGAATAAACCCAGAAGAGGCTTACACAGAACCTGTTATAGTCCTGGACAACCAAAACCAAAGCGTATTGATTGTCGCAAGTACTAGCGATGCAAGTCTCAGGTTAAGACTAAATACACCTACCCTGATGCGGACTCCCATAGACACATAGTCATACTACCAATGGGATTTTGCGGGGTCTATCCAGAGCGAAGCTGTTTCTATACCATCGGTAAACACAATCTCCTATTACACTTGCATGAGTATCCAATACCCAAATATATTTAGAATGCTTAAAGTATGTTTAATTGAGGATTGATTGGATCAATTTGTTGAAAATGAGTTTGGAACAATTATCCCCAAATTGCTTATGTTGGTCGAAAATTGAGACCCTAATATCTTGGTGAATTTTTTGTTTGTTTGATCATTGGATGACTTGAAACAAGTGGGTAATGTTGAATTGAAGTTTGATTGGATTGAATTTTGATTTGGAACAATTTTCCCAAATTAAAGTAGGCTTGGCCGAATTCAATTGGATATGAAATTCATTGTGTTTTTTGTATTTTGATTCATTAGATGAGTTTAATTGATTTGGGAAATGATGATTGTGGATTCAATTGATTGAAACCAAATCGGATTAAAAAAACCCCTAATTGCCAAGACTTTAAGCATGTAAATTGGGTTTGATTTTGATAAATTATGTTAGACACTATTTGATATTAAAGTGCATGATTAATTAGGCTAATTGATGTTTTAGAAATGTTAATTGGATAATTAATTGTGTATTACACTTAGGTTAATTAATTATGGAATTTGGAATTTCTATAAGTTAATTAATTGGGCTTATTTTGGAAATTGGGCCTATTAGGTTGTAATTGGCTTTTGGGCTTGGTTGTACCAAGTTAGGTTTAGGCCAATTTGATTGGATCCAATTGGGCCTAAAACCGCATCCATAAAGTCCAATTATGACTTAATGGACCTTAATTATTTAATTGGGCCTAATGGGCCAAAATTAATTTAAAGGCTTATGGGGTAACTCCCGGATTGGATTTTGGTTATTTTGTTTGACCAGAGTTGACCAATAGTCCACGCCTTAAAAAATTAATTAAAAGTTCATTAGACTTTAATTAAATAAACATTAGATGTTAATCGGGCTTTGAGACCCGTAACGATTAATTTGGAATTTAAATCGTAAAGGTTCATTAATTAAAGTGTAATATTTAATTTGGAATTAAATAGTGAATTAGAATTAAATGCGTATTAAATTGGATTTAATTATGTAGTTTAATTTAATTCGAGAGTTCGTACTTTGAGTACTTATTCGCAAAACGAGTTTGACTCGAGCAAAAATCAAATCGTTGTTTGAACATTGGATGATCACTAATTATCAGATTAATTAATTTTATTAGATTGATTGATAACATGCTTGTATGAATACATGGTTGCGATGTATAAATATGTATATCGGATGGATATTAGAAGGGTGGGGCAATTTTAGAAATTGTTGTAATAAATTTGATTTATTAAATTGGACCTGCGTGTCCAGCCTGATCACCTTTATATTCTTTGTATTCTCTTCTCACCTATTCCCCTCAATGTAAATGAGGTTTCTTTAGAAGTGTAGTGTAACAGGTAGAAGTAAATACATGTGCTAGCTTTGGAGAGAGAAAATGAGAGATTTGATCTAGGATCAATGTAAAGTATCCATCCGCATATCATTATTATTTTATTTTCATACTCGCTTTATTATGTGTTTAGAATGCATGTTTAAGGGTGTATGATGATGAGACCTTAACAAAGATAATTAAAATTGGTAACCAATTTGCACGCGAAAAACCCTCATAAAATATCATGCGTTTTTCCTTCCATTGAGTGATTCTTACTCAAGATCCGAGATTGGCATGGGGTTGTTGGCCAAAGTCAAGCCCTTTGTCTGTCGAAAATGTGTTTGAATCACGAGGCTTTGTTCCATATTGGTGTCATGTCCAAGTTGTGGTTTGTTGGCCAAAGTCAAGACCACTTCTTGTCCATCGACATTGATTACGAAGCTTCCATGGTCAATGGGTCCACGCTTGACTGGGATCACTAGGTTTGTTGTGCCAAAGCCAAGGCCTAGTTGATTCAGAGGAAAAAGGTTAGGGTATATATTCGATATATAGGCATATATAAGATATATGTTTCGGACTTGGATGTCCACCTACTGGATCTAGGAGTTGGATGAGATCCAATTGATATTTGAGATCTACCTAGTTATTATCATACAATTTGTTGGCAAAGTCAAGATTGTGTGATAATTTAACGGGATCCTAGCCCACTAGGAAACACGGTTTCCCGAGTACTCGACGGAGGGTTAGAGGCTCGACGAAAAATAGTGGGAGGCAAGAATTGAATTTGCAATACTCGTTCAATTACTCGCCATATGCGCTCATTCAAATTATTTCGTCGTATTGTTAAATGTTAGTTGGACTAATATTTAAATTGTTGTTTTAATAAACAGTTGGACTGTATTATAGTTGATTATATATAATTAGATTATATTAATCAATATATTGGAATTAATTAATTTCAGTTTACAGGTGATTTTATAATTGGATTATAGTAATCAATGTAATTGAGGTTAATTAATTTGGATTATATTTGATTATATAGTTGGACTATTATAATCATTATAATAAATAGTACCACTAATCGTTGATTAAATAGTTGGACTATTGTAATCAAGATAAAATTGAAAAGTTGGATATTTAAAATATAATCTTGGATTGAAATATTTTAAATGATTTAATTTTCAAATTGGGAATAATTTCAGGATGGTCCTGGAAATAAAACTAATAAGTTATTTTATTTGATAAAATAATATATTATGCCTAAGCTCGGAGTTAAGCAAATAAGTAGAACATGATGTTTGGAATATTCATGTAATGATAACTTTAGTGCTTAATCCATTATATTTTTCAAGTAGACTCCTTAATTTATGAATCAGAATTAAGGATTAGATCCTTAGACATGATAATGAAATTGAAGGACATATCCCAAGGAGGATTAGAAGACGTGCAAGGCTCTGACTTCAATATGATTGTCATAATTATGTTCACAACTAATATTAAAATTGGATTTTAAATATTTAGTGTGGTACATAAATATATATATTGATGTTAAGAATCTGTTTTGAACATGATACTGACTTCAATTGAGATTTATCTACGAAATGGAAACGGGACGAATGTCGCTGTTTTAACCATAAATACTTGATTTAGGAACTACCTTCGGGTTAGTACCTAAATTAAGAAACTGTTATAATGTAACTAGTTTGACTAGATACATTATCTCTATATCAGTGTTTAACCCGCTGCGGGTGAACCTTTATATTCTAGAACACTAAAGTGTTTTATTATATAAAGATGATATTGAGATAAACACATTAGATGTAAATAACAGCATTTATATTTAGAATATAAATAAATCTCACATATATAACATGACACATTAATAGCTCAAACTGATTTGATCAATTAAGAAACTGATTGTGGCATAGTTGTCAGGGACACTATTAAACAAGAATCGTATATCCACACTTTCGAAGAGTGGATACTAGGACTAATTTATTTCAAATCAAATAAAGTCTACGAATCTAGTTTATTGGGCAAAGTGCCTAAAATACTATTACTTGGTAAAAGTGCAAGTACCACTGATCTGTTAAGCCCTAGTTCATAGTGAAGCAAGTGGGCCCATGTCTAGCTAGGCTAGATATGGATATGAATATTTCGTGACCTTTACGGATATGACATCGCGTTATGGTTGTGTGTTTCTTTTGAAGAACACAAATCAGAAACTTTCAAAGTTTCGACACGAAATAGACAAACAGATCAACTATAGTATTATACCATCACGGTAAGACCGTAATGGAAAATACTTAAGCAGTAAGTTTCATATGTACATGAAAGAGTACGGTATTCTTTCAAATGTGGACTCCTCCCAGGACACGTCAGTTTGATGGTGTGTCCGAATGACAAACCAAATTTTGTTGGACATGATAAGGTTAAATCTTGAGTCGCTCTGAGCTACTATTTCCTTCAACGGATATGTATTAATAGTACAAGGACTTATTTTGAATAAGGTTCCATAATAATCTGTTTGACATATAATATATTAGATATGAACATGAAAGGAAACTGGGTTCACATTTCTGAATATTTGGGAATGCTAGGCATATGTTTGGATGATACCAAACTAAAACCTAAAATAGGATAAGTGCCAATTGTAGGTTATCCAAGGGATACCATAAGTATAGTACTTATACAACTCACTAAGAGAACAATGAGATTGTTGCTCACCATGCGGTTTTCCTGAGAGGAATACCGATATGCAGTGGTCAGTGGGAGGATAGTGATACTCGATAAAAATCGGAGTGATACTATTCAAGGCACAAAGTCCTTAATGGAACTCAAACAGTTCATCAAGGATGAATCTGTACCATTAATCTTCGAATACACAGGAACCTCGTAGATCGGAGAGAGTTAGAAAACAACATGGGGTATGGGTTTCTGATCTCACCTCATGAAGATGTCAATCTTATGAAGGTATACCAACCGACTACGTTTTGAGGAAGTGATACAAGGTATCGACTCCCTATTATGACAAAGTGCCACATAATCCAAAATGGACTCCATGTATATCAACAAGTTTGGATATTAGTTGATGTACCGCAAGGCATTGTGCCTATCGGTACTACATTGGTCTTCAAGGAAGACATACATGGATGACAACATACCAACTGTTGCCATGTTAGATCCATTTGGATAATACTTGTTGGAGCAAGCATAAGCTCTTGGAATTATCGCTTTGATATAATCATAATGGTGTATATGATTTGATTCAAAACGAAAATAATTCTTGTGTATATAAGGAGGTTAGTGGGAGAGCACTGAAAATGATATTCCCATAAGACAGTCGGTGAAAGCTTGGCTTTCATAGAATTCTCCGTAGAATTCTTGGGAGTAACAACCTTTATTCAAGGAATAAAGATCTACTGGGATAGATTAGTTGTTAACACTCTCTGAGAAATTTACATTTAAAATGTACGTGATTTGGTGTCTCATACGCTTTGAGCATATGGAGTCAAAATCAGATCAATCCAAGTGATAGTCACTGGATTGAAGTTAAGAACATCTGTTAGTATCTTAGAGAACTAAAGATGTTGTCTTAAACTATGGAGATGGAGAACTTGAAATGACTGGGATCATTGCTGCAAGTTTCCAAATAGTTAAATACTGCGGTACTATAAAGTTTGAAAAACGGGACAATGAGCCGGAAATGTTCCGAGCAAGATACTGTTGCCGAAGAAACAACAAATGTAGATTATTGCTGCAGCTGAGGCAGCAATAGAAGTTATTTGGGTCAATAACAAATCTAATTAGATTAGATATAGTTCTGTTAGCAGCTGAGCCGGGCGTCAGCACATGCTAAAGAATTAAAGGTCTCATCAACGATCCAGATATATACTTCTATATTCATCTGATTCGTTCGGATCATACATCGTGGCGATGTGATGATCGTATAAATCGCGTCAGACGATAATCATGCAAATCCGCTGACGAAAACCTTTTCTCAGTAATTTGAGCAAACCGTACATAGTTCGAGTGTACGACACTTGGGTGACTGGCTATGTGCCAAGTGGGAGATTGTTGGATAATATGACCCATAGCGTCACTATTTGTACAGATCACGGTGTTGTTGTACAAATTAACTATGTGACAAGGAAATTGCACTCTCATCATTTGTGATTAGATCACCATAGATGTATAAATGAAGAGAGGTCCATATGATTAGTTCCTGGATTGAGATGATATGAGACAGTATCAGTCCACGAAGGATTAATCATTAAATATCCCTAGTCGTAGTATTATAGAGACAGGACATCGACAATGCGGAATAGGCTAGTATTGCACTTGTGCGCGTTGTGGGGCACAACGGCATAGTTCTCATATATTTAAGTATAGGATACTTATGCAAGTGCGATAGGAGGTTGTGTTTCACCGATGGTACGGGAAACAGCTTCGCTCTGGATAGACCCTCAGAATCCCATTGGTATTATGACTATGTGTCTATGGGAGGCCGAAATCAGGGTAGGTGTGTATGGTCTTAACCTGAGACTTACATCGCTAATACTTGCGACAATCGGTAGACTTTGGTCTTGGTGGTACAGGGCTTTAACCGGTTCTGCGTACACCACTTCTGGGTTTATCAGAAAGTCGTAGAGTATTGGGTGTGATGTCAAGACGGAAGTATCACTCCAGTCATAGTGGAGATGATGTCACGTAGGATACGGTATTAGTACTCTTAAGTGTTGCGCAACCATCGGGATATTATGACTAGGTCATGCATATCCGATTATAGAGACTAGTTACCAGACATCCGACATGTGCTTCGGACGGGGCAGACACTTATCCAGCCCCAGCCCTAGCACGTGACAATCCGATACTGGGCCGATATGCACGATACTTTGTATACTACGCCTGATACAGATCTATATATTCCTGTAAGAATATTTCTGGAGAATTGGGTAGGCATGGCGCTTTGCTAGAAGCCAACCTTGTCTTGTAAATCGGTATATAAACGTAGTACGAGATACTTACGTGTTCGGATAGTCCGACGACCGTATTTACTGCCAACATATCCGGAGATCTCATGGGTCGGTTCCTGAAGATTCACCGATGACGTATGACTCGCACTTTAATTAATCTGGGATTAATTCGATGAGAGAGAAAATTAATCTGGGATTAATTACGGAGATATTTTATCTCGGATAAAATATCGTTAAAGAGAGAGAACGATTAATTTGGAATTAATCGATAAATTAATATATTCGATAAATTATAACGAAATTAGATTTCGACGCAGAATTGAAATTAGATTTTAATTCGGGCGAACGAATTAATTTAGAATTAATTCGTTAGCGATGTGAATAGTGAATTTGCTAGGCGTAATCATTTAATTACGACGCGACGGAAAATTCGTTAATTTGGAATTAACGAACCCGAGCCCGAGAGTGATTGCGAGCGCATTCGAATTTCGAATTCGAGTGCGGCACGCAAGTCACATCAAGCATCAAATCGCTAGTCGCATCAATCGTCAAGTCACTTGTCACTTTGAGTGATGTGACATGACATGTTGTCACTTTATTAAAGTGGATGGATTTGATGTGAATAGTTGATTTGAGTTGATGAAAAGCTTTTAAAAGCTTGAAATGAAATATAACATTATTTATTTCTTGCTTTTTGACTTTTGTATTAACAGTGATATATGTTTTATTTATTATTTACATGGTAAATATATAAAACAAAATGTAAAAGCTTTTCTCTCTCTCTCTTAGAAATGATATACGGTTTTAAGGCTTTTGGAGCCAAAAACCTTCTTCTCTCTTCTCACGGTCATGGTGACCGATTCTCTTCCTTTTTTTTTTTTTCTGGTTTTCACACAAAAATGGAGAAGCTAATGATCTTGTTGCAAGATCTAAGTGCTAGCACACTCATGGAGGAATACAAAGGTGATAGGGAAGTGATTTTGTGAGCTTGGAATCTCAAAGCTTGGAGCTTTAATGGAGGTCTTCAATGGCCGAAAATGGAGGATTTTCACAGCCCAAAAATGCGGCCAACAGCAGTTCCAAATGGCCAAAACCGAGCTCCATGGAGGAAGAAAATGGTGTTGTTCTTTGCATCTCAAACCAATCATTGTCAGTATATGTTTCCGCCATTATTCCTTGATGTGTTCATGTGTTTTTATGCTTGATTTGGATGATTCTTGGGACCTAATTAGGAACTCAACACTAGGATCCCGTTAAATAACACACAACCTTGACTTTGGTCAACAAGCTGTATGATATTTAACTAAGTAGATCTCTAAGATCAATTGGATCTCATCCAATTCCTAGATCCAGTAGGTGGACCTCCAAGTCCGAAACATATATACAATATAGATGCCAATATATCCAATATATTTTCCTAACCTTTTTCCTCTTAATCAACTAAGCCTTGGCTTTGGCACAACAAGCTTAATGATTCCAGTTAAGCGGAACCCATTGACATTGGAAAGCTTCGTAATCGATGTCGATGAACAAGAAGTGATCTTGACTTTGGCCAACAAATCACAACTTGGACAAGACATACGATATGGAACAAAGCCTTTATGATTCAAACACATCCGCGATGGACAAAGGTCTTGACTTTGGCCAACAAACCAGTGCCAATCTTTGATCTTGTGTAAGAATCACTCAATGGAAGAAAAACACTTAATATTTATTAAGGGTTTTTCGCGTAAATTGGCAACCAATTTATTATCTTTGTTAGGTCTGATCATACACCCTTAAGCATGCATTCTAAAAGAATAATAAGGTGCGAAAATAAATTAATAATGATATGCGAATGGATATCTCACAGATTGTTCCTATAACAAATCACTCACTTTCCTCTCCCCGACTAGCACTATTCTTACTTCTACCCAATTACATAATACAATTAAAGAAACCTCATTAATATTGAGGGGAATTAGGTGAGAAGAGAATTACAAAGAATCAAGAGAGATAAGGCTGGACACGCAGGTCCAATTTAATAAATTCTAAATTTACAACAATATCCAAAATTGCCCTTTCCCTTCTAATATCCATCCTATATACATTATTCATTCAACACATCCATGTATTCACACAAAGCATGTTATTCAATCAATCTAATCCAATTAATTAATCTTGAATAAAATGATCATCAAATGTTCAAACAACGATTTGATTTTGCGCGAGTATAACTCATTTAAGAATAAGTACTCAAAGTACGAATTCTTGAATTATATCGAACTACAATTTAAATCTAATTTAATTCGTATTCAATACTAATTTCATATTTAATTCTAAATTAAATTACTACACTTTTTAATGTGCCTTTACGAATTAGATTTCAAATCTAATTTAAATAGGTCTCAAAGCCCAATTAACATCCAATGTTGTTTAATTAAAGTCCAATGGGCTTTCAATTAATTTCTTAAGGCATGGACTTTGGTCAATATGGGTCAAACCCAAATACCAAAGCCCACTTAAGGAATCACCTTATTTGCCAAGAAACCAATTTAGGCCCATAAGGCCCAATTAAACATAAAAGGCTCATTTGTCATATTTAGACTTAATATAATGATTTAGACCCAATTTGGATCCAATCCAATTGACCTAAACCAACTTGGCCCAACCAAGCCCATTAGGCCCAAATACAACATTTAAGCCCAATTCTAAATTAAGCCCAACTAATTAAATTTTAAAATTCCAAATTTCATAATTTAATTAATTAAAGTGTATTACATTAATTAAATATATAAATTAACATTTCCAAAATATCAATTTAATCAATTAATCATGCTTGAATTTGTCCAACACTTGTCCAACATTATTGAAACAAAAAATCATCTCATTTCCATGCTTACTAGGTCACGGCATTTTGAGGGTTTTTATATTCGATTACGATTTCAATCCGATTGAATCTTAAATCAATATATCCATGTCTTTCAACTCATCCAATGATCAAAAAACAAACAATACCATGACTTTAGGGCTACTATGCATTCGGCCAACATGCAAAAAATTGGGGAAAATTAATCCAATTCAATTTTCTTCAAATTGATCACATATAACTCCAAGTTATCCATATACAAGCATGCTCAAACAAACAATTTGGTTAAATCATGCTCAAATCAAATTTACCCAAATTTTACCCTAAATCAACTTTCATGCTTATTCAAGGCTCTAATACCATTGTTAGTCTCTAAGACTCATCCCAAGATCATAATAAGCAATGAAAAATAAAGTGAATATATAAAGAAGTATGGCGGAATCATACTTACAATGAGCGGTTTTAGGATGCGTCAAAAAAAAAAAATTTTCCTCCAAGTTTCGGCCAAGCACCAAGATTCAAGCTCCAAGCTTTGTCCTTTGATTCCAAGCTTTTGGGATGGTTTCCCTATCACCTTGACTGATTCCTTGATGTGCTAGAAACTTGAAAATTTGCAACAAATTTTCACCTTCTTCCTAGTGAAGCCCACGAAAATTGAAGGAAAAATGAGGGAGAGTGTTTTCTTTTCTTCTAAAACCGAGAGGGAGAGAGATGGAGAAGAAAAGAATGACTTGTGTGTATTATTTTCTAAAAACAAAATATCATATACCAAATCTCAAAATTTGGTAAAAGTCAATCTAATGATTACACAAAAAATATGTAATACAAGTCATCACCATTCCTTTCACCAAAATCCATCACCAAAAAGTAACTTAAAGTGACAAATGATGTAACATGTGGGCCCCACTTGATTCAAAATCCAAGTGGTCCCGTGACACATCCCGGGCTCAGGTTCGCTAATTCCAAATTAACGAAATTTCGGTTGCGATGTAATTAAATCAAATTTAATTAAATAATTATGCCTTGTAAAATTACTATTCATGTCGCTCGCGAATTAATTCTAAATTAATTTGTTTGCCCGAATTAAAATCTAATTTTAATTCCGCGTCGAAATCTAATTTCGTTTAATATATCGAATATATTATTTTATCGATTAATTCCAAATTAATCGTTCTCTCTCTTCAAATTGTATTTTATCCTAGATAAAATCTCTACGTAATTAATCCCAGATTAATTATGCTCGAATCATACGTCATCGGTGAATCTTCGGGAAGCGACCCAAGAGATCTATGGATATGTTGGCAGTAAATCCGATTGTCGGACTATCCGAACACGTACGTACCTAGTACTACATTTTTACCGATTTACGAGACATGGTTGGCTTCTAGCAAAGCACCGTGCCTACCCAATTCTCCAGAAATATTCTTAATGGAATATATAATCTATATCAGGCGTAGTATACGTAGTATTGCGTATTGCGATCCAGTATCATATGTCACATGCAAGGCTTGGGGCTGGAATAGTGTATGCCCCGTACGAAGCATATATCGGATTACAAGCATCTAGTCTCTTTAATCGGATAATCATGACCATGTCATATTATCCCGATGGTTGCAACCATTATAGATTAGAACTGAGGGCACCCATTTTTATTTATTCCCACACTTTCTTTCCTTTATTTATTATTATTACTTCGCATGCGTATTATAGATTAATGTATGTTGTGGCCATAGGATGAATGAAATATGTGTTATCTCATGCTGTATATCGGATGGAAACCCGGACGTAAATTCCGTAGACGAATCCGAATGGACGGTAGTACGGTCTGCACTCGGGATACAATGCCACGTACCGCTTGAGAGACACACATATTTCGTTTCATCCAATCTTATGTTTATTAATGATTTAGTCGTTTAGTATGTTATTTTCTTTTATGCATGATTTAGTCGTTTAATATGTTATCTTCTTTTATACATGATTTAGTTGGTTATTTCCAAGCATGATTAGTTATTTATTTCGCATTAGGATTATAATTCATGTTTATGTTTAGGTTGCTATTTATTTTCGTGTTTGATAATTCAATATGTTCATGCGATTATTGTGTGCTTGCTGTTATGATGACTTACTTTTATGCATGTAAACTTAGATATAGGTTATATGCAAACTTAGATGTAGGTTGTTCTTGCGTAGACTCGGTTATATTATAACATAAATCATTCAATTACAAGTGGCATAAGTAAGGGACCATTCTGAACCCAACGGTTTAAGGTCTTCCCTTGCGAGGGGTGAGTGCGGCCTTAAATCACTTTCCCAGTTCACGCTGGGTGGCGACTCCATGTTATTTCTCCTGTTTAGTTCCCTCGTGGGCTACTCCGTACTCCCGACTAGGCCGCGAGCCTAGAACAGCATCGCCGATTTCTGTTTCCTATAGTCTGGCGACTACACTGGGGATAAAGAATCGGCCCCGAAATAATGTCTTGTAATGTTTGTGATTTGTGCTTTAGTTAACCGGGTCTACCGTGGGTTGAAGGGGTTTGATCAAAGGCATTATTAGACCTTAGTAATGGTTTGGTGTCTTCCTTCATTCACTACCTTTCTATAAGGAAAACCCATGAAGGCACCTAGATAATCATTTACTCGAAGCTTACTGTGATGGACTAATTTGGAGGACTTGTTGTTTATTCCTGTCACCAAGGCGATAAGAGCCCAAGTGGCTTGGGTATTTAAGAGAGTTCGCTCCACCCTCCCTATGGGGAATCTACAATGAGAAATCCATTTGACAGTCAGTCACGCACCATAACTCGTTGGAACGTACCATATCGTATAAAAAAGGTGCACTCACTTGGTCGCTTGAACCCTTGAGTGGGGAGTCCTAGTTGTGGGCAATCCTTTACCGATGAGAGCCTTTGTCTATACCTCTATAAACCCGCACATGAACTGTAGTTATAAGACTAATAGAAATTATCTCTTTATACTTGCATTTAGGACCATTGTCATTTGAATTCAGTTGGACTTTTTGTCATGAGGTATGGGCTTGTTGGGCTATTTAAACTGGGACGAGTCCATGCTTTATGGCAGTTGGGCCAAAAGCTTCTGAAATTCCAATGAGCCATCTTATGTTTAGGCCCCTTGTCATTTGAAGTTGTTTAGCCATGTTATCGGAAAAGTGTAAACCTGTTGGGCCTTTTCAACTGGGACAAGTTTGCAACGCTCAATAGTATGATTGAATGCTTTAAAATAATAATGGGCCGACTTATACATTCCATCCATCGCACGCATACATGCTGACTCGCAGTTTTAAAACACATCATAGATATCCGTTGGGTTAGGGAAAAGGGAAGACTCGTCAAAAGACCATTAGCCAACATGAGTGAATCAGTTAACGAAGGATCTCGTATGGATCAGCTGGAAGCTAATCTCACTAAGGTTACCGAGCAACTGTAAGCTTTGACACTACTATGACTAATATGGCTGTGCCCCGTGCTGCGGGAGGCTATGAGAATGAGAGGCGTGAGGGCCCTCCGAGTAGATTGAGTGATGATATCCCTGTCTTTGATGATGACATGGCTGAGTATGAAGCATGCGCCTTTGGACTGACTGCATTGATAGCCTTGAAGGCTAAGAACGTCGAAGTTTAGGGAGACTCGATGTTGGTAGTCTGACAGATGCAAGGAGAATGGGAAGTGAAAGAAGAACGGTTGAAACCCTACTTGTTCCACCTCAAGAGTCTAGCACAGGCCCTCCCCAATTGTAAGTTCCAGCACTTGCTTTGAGAAGAGAACCAAATGGCATACGCGTTGGCTATACTAGCCGCAACTTGGGAAAATCCAGAGAAATTGATGATGAAACCTCTAGTGTTGACAACGACAAGCAGACCTGTCTACGAGATAGAAAAGGTCTTGGAAGTAGAGATCGACGATGGGAAACCGTGGTACTATGATATTCAGCGATACTTAGAACGCGGGGAACTTCCGGAAGAAGCAAGCAGAAATGACAGGATAGCCATTCAAAAGTTAGCTTCTCAATATGTGAGTCTGAATGGAGAAATATACAAGAGACAAGCGAATGGCATTAAGCTGAAGTGTCTAAGAAAAGAAGAGGCTTAGAAGGCAATGGAAGAAGTACATGCCGGAGTATGTCGACCGCACATGAAAGGATTGAAATTTTCTCACAAGATAGTAAGACAAGGCTTTTACTGGTCGACCATGGAAGCTGACTGTGCGAAGCTGGTAAAGTATTGTCACGATTGCCAAGCACACGGTAACTTGAATCATCTGCCGCACACAGAGTTGCATAGGCTGTCAGAGCCGTGGCCTTTCTCAACATGGGGAATTGTCATGATCGGAGAAATTCGACCACACGCATTGAATGGACATCGCTTCATAGTAGTGGCAGTAGACTACTTTTCAAAATGGGTGGAAGCCGAGTCGTTTTGCAATGTTACAGCAAAGCAGATGGCGAAGTTCATAGCCCGGAACCTCATATGTCGATATGGAATGCCGCATCACGTAGTAACAGACAACAGAGTCTAGTTTCAAGGAGAAACAAAGAAAATGCTACAGAAGTATGGGATAGGACATCACAAGTCATCACCTTACAGACCGCAAGCAAATGGGGCAGTCGAGGCAGCCAATAAAACAATAAAGAAGATGTTAGCAAAAATGACGGAGAACTACAAAGATTGGGCCGATAAGCTACCGTACGCCCTGTGGGGGTACAAAACTTCTGTGAGAACAGCAATGGGAGCCAGGCCTTACTCTTTGCTCTACGGATTGGAAGTAGTAGTAGTGCCGTGGAAGTTGAAATACAGTCTTTGCGGGTATTAGTAGAAACAGAGTTACCTGAGAAAGAATGGGCCTCGCAGAGATTCGAACAGTTAGCATTATTGGATGAAAAGAGAATGAAGTCTTTATGTCATATGCAGATATACCAGAAGAGGTTGGCCCGAGGATTCAACAAGAAGGTGCGTCCAACTAAGATTAGAAAGGTTGATCTGGTGCTTAAGCAGTCGAAGCCATCGACGACAGACCCAAGAGGGAAGTTCAGACCTAACTGGGAATGACCATATATAGTCTAGAAAGTAATGGGAAATGGGGCAGTGAGACTGTCAGATTTGGAAGGGAACGAGTTCACCTAGCCTATCAACGTAGACAGATTGAAACAATATTTTTCCTGAGGAATAGAAGACCGAGCAATCACCAAGGGAATTGGCGGAAGACCTAACCCAACGGAACAGGAAATTCATGCATGCATGCATACACGTAATGTATTTGCATTCTTTCTTGTGTTTGTTATGTTTTGTAATCACAGGTTTCAAAGAAGAAAAAGAGAAAGCGGCAAAGGCAAGTCAACCAGAAGCAGCAACAGTACAATGTCATCAGTTTTAGGAACGAATCGCGGGGTTGAGGCCCACATCAGTTTTAGGAATGAATCAGTATCAGTCGGGAATGAATCCCAGGGTTGATGCCCACATCAATATTAGTTTCGGGAAGAAATCCCAGGGTTGTGGCCCACATCGGTATCAGTTTCGGGAAAGGAATCCCAGGGGGTGAAGCCCACATTATCAATGGTTGAAAGGAAGAATTCTAGTGGAGTGAGTGAAAAAAAGAAGAAGTCCTTGATGGTTAGGCATATGTCCGGTGATGACATTGTTTGCTGTAGGGTGAAACCTTAGAAACGATAAGTGCGAGATGTGCTCTCATCCGGTATTCTGAGTGGTTGATCTCGACTAGACTCGCGAGCACTTGATTACGGGATCTTAGCAGTAGAATCCTGAGTAGTCGACGAGATGACTAGTTGAAGAGATGGTGGATTAGTGAATGACCATTTTCCCAGATGTCCATCCTGTTTTACTTATGTTACGGTATGTGATATGGTTGGAAACGAAGAAAAAGTCTCTAAAAAGAAAAGGAAAAAATAGACCACCTATAACCGATAAGCGTGAAGCTACCCATGGACGAGTATTAGGACCACCATGAGGAGAAATGCTACCTTAAAGGATAGGTGTGTCGAAAAAAAGAGAAAGAAGAAAAAGAGAAAAATAAAAAGAAAAGAGAAAACAGAAGTTAAAATTTAAAAGAAAGAAAAGAAAGAGCCGAAAAAAAAAACCATATCATGTTGAGTACGAGGAAGTAATCAAAGAGTATGATCAAGACATTCAGGTTGGTTAGACCCATTGATCCAATTCTCCAAGACAAAATCATCGAGTTGGTTTACTTAAGGATCAAGCTGCGAAAGAACCTCGACACATACACACTAGGAGTCTAGTTCAGATCACTCATTCAGACGATCCGATTTTGAGTGTATTACAACTCGAAGCATTTTTTGAGGACGAAAATATGTTTAGCTATCAGGATTATCTCGTGAGAAGTAGTACTTATGAGACCTGCAAAGAACAGAAAAATGAACCGAGACTGGGGGCGACCAGTCTACCCTTTCTCATACAGCACGGTTCGGGAATGAACCATCACATCAGCGTCAGTATCAGTTTTGGGGATGAGTCCTAGGGTCGAGGCCCATATCAGTATCAATATCAGTTTTGGGGATGAGTCAATGGTCGAGGCCCACATCAGCATCAATATCAATTTTGGGGATGAGTCCTAGGGTCGAGGCCCACATCAGCATCATATCAGTTTTTGGGATGAGTTCCAGGGTCTAGGTGTAGGGGTTTTTAGGGGCTTAATCCGGTAACGCAGCGGAAGCGGCGGAAGATCGTATCTTCCGATTTCAAAACTTTTTCTCGATTAATTAAATAAACATATTATTTAATTATCCAATAATCAAATTATGAAATAAAATTCAATAAATCATATTTAGGTGAATTTACCAAATTACCCTTACTTTGGTATTTTGTCCATTTTAGTCCGAAATTGATCTAATCAATTTTGAATGATTCTAAATCATTTCTAAGATTAAATTAGCATGTTCAAAACATCAAAACAAAAAGCACCAAAATCCCCAAAATCTAACTCCTTGGCCTAATGCACCTCCAAGGTGCCATTTAGTGCATTTTGTCATTTCATGCATCAAAACACATCAAGATGTAATCCAATGAACATGAAACTTTATATGCATCATATACACATCCAAATACATAACATATATAAACCCCCAAATTTGGAATTGGTCATGAACCCTAATTTTTCAATTTCTTCAAATTGGACAAATTAGACCAAATTGGTTAAATCAATTACTTCAATCGTGTTTCTTCCATCCAATCAAAGTCTCAACACATGAAACAACTCAAGATCAAATCTAGGTCATCTAAGAGTGGGTCAATAACTCTAGAATGGCAACAAGGTTCTAAAACCTTAAAAGAATGTTTATTACTATACTAGTAATAAACTTCCAACATCATACATGCAAATCACTTCATCAAACTTTTATCCATCAAAAGTACAAAGAATAAAGAATAGAAAAACTCAAGAACATCACAAGATGTTGCCCACAACAAGAGGAACAAATTACTCTCTAATGGAAGGTTAGAAATACTTACTAAATTCCAAGCTTTTCCTTGTTTTTCTTTTCTTTTCTCTCTACCTTCTTTGCCTTGTTTTAATGGAGTTTTGATAAAGTGAAATGGTTATTGAAACCCTAAAATAAATGAAACAATATATACTTGCCCAAAATGCAAGCCTTGGCCGAATTTGGCTAAGAAATAATATCTAGATATTATATTTTTTGTTTCATTTAATAACAACTTGTCAACTTGCAACTTTAATCATCAAACAATTCAATGAAGAAAGTAAGTCAACAAATGCAACTCAAAAATATAACAATTATATTATATTAGGGTCTTGGCCGAATTTGATACAAAATAAAGGAAAAAAGATATTTCAATTTTAACAATTAAAATAAATATCCAAGGAAGTCAAATTCAATTTGACAACCTTTTCCTTTAATGTAAGTCAAACATTTACACTTATAATCATTTCATAACTTTATCATTTGGTAAGATATTTATATTTTAATTATATTAATTATTTAACAATAAATAATTAAATAATAATTAAATATAAATATCTCAAAAATATATGTATTATATTTACTTTAAATATCTCAAATACATATATTAATGATATATGTCAAATACCTTTATTTGACAATTTATTAATGTGTATTTAATAATATCATATATTAAATACAAATACACATTAATTAGGAAATGACGGTTCGGCCCGTTCGCATGTATTTTTCGTTTAACGTTTAAACGATTTATAAATAATCATCATTATTCATAAAAGTTGCCCTAGTGCTCTACGAGTATATTTCATTATTGAGACTGTCTAGATTCAGGTATATCCGTCATGAAATCCAATTTCATGTCCATAATCTATCCACCCGTAGATTATGACGATCACAGATAAACTAGCTGAATCATACAGGTCGAGGTCATTGCATACGTATAATCCCTCCGTCACAGGTATCCAGATAATCCCAGAGATATAGATGTGAACGTCAAATCTCTATAGGTATTATCTCGTCGACGTATCTATTAGCAATCTCTAAATAACACTCGGAACTTACTTCCGATGTATACTGTGGCCACAGATTTAACAGACTGCTAAATACATATGGACTACCTATGCTCTGTACACAGAACTGACGGATCCTATCTTGACACACACAGGATATCCTGAGGATCGATCCACACCCAACGAACAGGCGGAGGTCTGATCTAAATAGATCGGTGACGTGACTGCCATCTAAGTGTGGAGGATGTCTCATACATCCACAGTGGTGTCTCAAGTCGAAGGACCACTATGCTACTCAACCCGAGAAGATTCTTATTGACGTTGGTGTGTACCATCCATTAAGAATCTTCGGTGAGCCGTTCAGTGTTTATCCACTATAAACACCTACACGTCTATACGAGTCTCCCTAAACTCATGGTTCATTGAGATAAACCATCGGACCAAGTCTCGATATACGACATGTACTGGTCTCAACGGATTTGACTAACCGACCCGTGTTAGCAAATCTTGACCAGGAACTATGTTTGATAATATACATATAGCAGTGACACTTCCCATTGTCAATTACAAACTAACTTTGTAACTGTGTACTGCATTATATATTATCGGGCCTTTGTCTAATATATACATATCACTAAACCATATTTAGTTTCAATCTAATCGTAATCAGATCGAATATGTATATAAGAACAAAAGGTGCAACCATAAATAAGTAATATTATGGAATAAGGGGATGTTTGTATTCATGAATCAGACATAAATACGGCCCGGATTGGCGCTCTGAGCACCAACCCCAACAATTTCTCCCACTTGCTCTAGTGCCAATCCACGGTATCATATACACGTCTCAAGTGCATCGTATGCACATGGCCCTCAAAAGCTCACCCAGTACTTAAGAGGTAAGAAACAAGTCCGCTATGAAATATCGAGTTTGTCAAACAAACTCTATCGTTTCCCATAGTCAGCATCATTCATATTTTGTAGAATCTAAATTATACATTAATATGAAATGGATGCTATATCTATATTATGCTACAGCTACTAAGTTGACCAAGAAACAAGTATTCCAAATACTAGTTACTTTTAAAACCTTATTAAACGGGGATATTCCATTAAGTGTCATACACCCTAAATCTAATCAAATTAGATTATAACAAGCATGTATAAAGTCAAGAAAACATGATTGAACATTGAATAAAACAAGCTAATCATTTTATGGAGGCCTAGAATCAGACTCGCTCTGATACCATTTTGTAGGGGTTTTTAGGGGCTTAATCCGGTAACGCAGCGGAAGCGGCGGAAGATCGTATCTTCCGATTTCAAAAATTTTTCTCGGATTAATTAAATAAACATATTTATTTAATTATCCAATAATCAAATTATGAAATAAAATTCAATAAATCATATTTAGGTGAATTTACCAAATTACCCTTACTTTGGTATTTTGTCCATTTTAGTCCGAAATTGATCTAATCAATTTTGAATGATTCTAAATCATTTCTAAGATGAACTTAGCATGTTCAAAACATCAAAACACCAAAAGCACCAAAATCCCCAAAATCTAACTCCTTGGCCGAATGCACCTCCAAGGTGCCATTTTGTGCATTTTGTCATTTCATGCATCAAAACACATCAAGATGTAATCCAATGAACATGAAACTTTATATGCATCATATACACATCCAATACATAACATATATGAAAACCCCCAAATTTGGAATTGGTCATGAACCCTAATTTTTCAATTTCTTCAAATTGGACAAATTAGACCAATTGGTTAAATCAATTACTTCAATCATGTTTCTTCCATCCAATCAAAGTCTCAACACAATGAAACAACTCAAGATCAAATCTAGGTCATCTAAGAGTGGGTCAATAACTCTAGAATGGCAACAAGGTTCTAAAACCTTAAAAGAATGCTTATTACTATACTAGTAATAAACTTCCAACATCATACATGCAAATCACCTTCATCAAACTTTTATCCATCAAAAAGTACAAAGAATAAAGAATAGAAAAACTCAAGAACATCACAAGATGTTGCCCACAACAAGAGGAACAAATTACTCTCTAATGGAAGGTTGGAAATACTTACTAAATTCCAAGCTTTTCCTTGTTTTTCTTTTCTTTTCTATCTACCTTCTTTGCCTTGTTTTAATGGAGTTTTTGAAAATAAAGTGAAATGGTTAATGAAACCCTAAAATAAATGAAACAATATATACTTGCCCAAAATGCAAGCCTTGGCCGAATTTGGCTAAGAAATAATATCTAGATATTATATTTTTTGTTTCATTTAATAACAACTTGTCAACTTGCAACTTTAATCATCAAACAATTCAATGAATAAAGTAAGTCAACAAATGCAACTCAAAAATATAACAATTATATTTATATTAGGGTCTTGGCCGAATTTGATACAAAATAAAGGAAAAAAGATATTTCAATTTTAACAATTAAAATAAATATCCAAGGAAGTCAAATTCAATTTGACAACCTTTTCCTTTAATGTAAAGTCAAACATTTACACTTATAATCATTTCATAACTTTATCATTTGGTAAGATATTTATATTTTAATTATATTAATCATTTAACAATTAAATAATTAAATAATTAATTAAATATAAATATCTCAAAAATATATGTATTATATTTACTTTAAATATCTCAAATACATATATTAATGATATATGTCAAATACCTTTATTTGACAATTTATTAATGTGTATTTAATAATATCATATATTAAATACAAATACACATTAATTAGGAAATGACGGTTCGGCCCGTTCGCATGTATTTTTCGTTTAACGTTTAAACGATTTATAAATAATCATCATTATTCATAAAAGTTGCCCTAGTGCTCTACGAGTATATTTCATTATTGAGACTCTCTAGATTCAAGTATATCCGTCACGAAATCCAATTTCATGTCCATAATCTATCCACCCGTAGATTATGACGATCACAATAAACTAGCTGAATCATACAGGTCGAGGTCATTGCATACGTATAATCCCTCCGTCACAGGTATCCAGATAATCCCAGAGATATAGATGTGAACGTCAAATCTCTATAGGTATTATCTCGTCGACGTATCTATTAGCAATCTCTAAATAACACTCGGAACTTACTTCCGATGTATACTGTGGCCACAGATTTAACAGACTGCTAAATATATATGGACTACCTATGCTCTGTACACAGAACTGACGGATCCTATCTTGACCACACAGGATATCCTGAGGATCGATCCACACCCAACGAACAGGCGGAGGTCTGATCTAAATAGATCGGTGACGTGACTGCCATCTAAGTGTGGAGGATGTCTCATACATCCACAGTGGTGTCTCAAGTCGAAGGACCACTATGCTACTCAACCCGAGAAGATTCTTATTGACGTTGGTGTACCATCCATTAAGAATCTTCGGTGAGCCGTTCAGTGTTTATCCACTATAAACACCTACACGTCTATACGAGTCTCCCTAGACTCATGGTTCATTGAGATAAACCATCGGACCAAGTCTCGATATACGACATGTACTGGTCTCAACGGATTTGACTAACCGACCCGTGTTAGCAAATCTTGACCAGGAACTATGTTTGATAATATACATATAGCAGTGACACTTCCCAATGTCAATTACAAACTAACTTTGTAACTGTGTACTGCATTATATATTATCGGGCCTTTGTCTAATATATACATATCACTAAACCATATTTAGTTTCAATCTAATCGTAATCAGATCGAATATGTATATAAGAACAAGAGGTGCAACCATAAATAAGTAATATTATGGAATAAGAGGATATTTGTATTCATGAATCAGACATAAATACGGCCCGGATTGGCGCTCTGAGCACCAACCCAAACAATTCTCCACTTGCTCTAGTGCCAATCCACGGTATCATATACACGTCTCAATGTGCATCGTATGCACCATAAATAAATCAGTTTTGGGGATGAGTCAATGGTCGAGGCCCACATCGCATCAATATCAGTTGGGGATGAGTCCTAGGGTCGGGCCCACATCAGCATCAATATCAGTTTTGGGGATGAGTTCCAGGTCTAGGCACACATCAGCATCAGTATCAGTTTTGGGATGCGTCCCAGGGTCGAGGCCCATATCATCATCAGTTTTGGGATGCGTCCCAAGGTCGAGGCCCACATTGTCAACCATATTTGGATGCGTCCCAAGGTCGAGGACCTCGTTGTCAGTAGTTCCAGGATGCGTTCCAGGGTCGAGGCCCACTGCGTCATCAGTTGTAGTTCCGGGATGCGTCCAAGGTCGAGGCACACTACATCATCAGTTTTTGGGATGCGTCCCAGGGTCGAGGCCCACATTGTCAGTGGTATTGGGATGCGCCCCAGGGTCGAAGCCCTCGTTATCAACAGTTCCGAGATGCGTCTCCGGGTCGAGGCCCACTGCGTCATCAGTTGTAGTTCCGGGATGAGTCCCAGGGTCGAGGCCCACTACATCATCAATTTTGGGATACGTCCCAGGGTCAAGGCCCACATTGTCAGCGGTATTGGGATGCGTCCCAGGGTCAAGGCCCCCGTTGTCAGTTGCAGTTTTTAGGATGCGTCCCAGGGTCGAGGCCTTGGGACGCATCCAAAACTGCTGCTGATGTCGGCCTCGACCCTCGGACGCATCCAAAACTGCTGCTGATATGGGCCTCGACCTTGGGACACATCCCAAAACTGCTTCTGATGTATGGGCCTCGACCATGGGACTCATCCCTAAAACTGCTACTGATGTGGGCCTCGACCCTGGGACTCATCCCTAAAACTGATACTGATGTGGGCCTCGACCCTGGGACTCGTCCCCAAAACTGATATTGATGTGGGCCTCACCCCTGAGACTCATCCCCAAAACTGATACTGATGTGGGCCTCGACCTTGGGACTCGTCCCCAAAACTGCTGATGATGTTAGCCTCAACCTTGGGACTCATCCCTAAAACTGCTGATGATGTGGGCCTCAACCTTGGGACTCATCCCCAAAACTGATACTGATGTGGGCCTCGGCCCTGGGACTCATCCTCAAAACTGATACTGATGGTGGTTCATTCCCGAAACGTGCTGTATGAGAAAGGGTAGACTGGTCGCCCCCCGTTCTCGATTCATTTTACTGTTCTTCGCTGCTTTCATTAGGTCAAGGTGGATCTCATGATGTGTCGTACATACCAACATATTGTACTGCCTCTCACGAGATAATCCTAATAGCTAAACATTTTTTCGTCTTCAAAGGATGCTTAGTGTCGAAACCAGAGAACCTTCAAAGTACTTGATACGCTCAAATCCGATAGTCTGAATGAGTGATCTGAACTAGACTCCCAGTGTGTGTGTGCCAAGGTTTTTTCGCAGCTTAATCCTTAAGTAAGCCAACTCAATGATTTAGTCAAAGAGAATTGGATCAATGGGTCAAACCAACCTAGATGTCGTTATCATACTCTCTGATTACTTCCTCGTACTCAACATGATATGGTTTTCTTCTTTTTTTCTTTCGTCACTTTCTTTTCTTTATTTTCATTTTTGAATTTTTTTTTCTCTTTTCTCTTTTCTCTTTTTTCAACACACCTACCCTTTAAGGTAGCATTTCTCCTCATGGTGGTCCTAATACTCACCCATGGGTAGCTTCACTCTTATCGGTTATAGGTGGCCTATTTTTTCCTTTTCTTTTCAGAGACTTTTTCTTTGTTTCCAACCATATCATATATCGTAGCGTAAGTAAACCAGGATGGACATCTAGGCAAACGGTCATTCACTGATCCGCCATCTCTTTAATTAGTCATCTCGCCGACCACTAGGCTTCTACTGCTAAGAACCCATAATCAGGTGCTCGCGAGTCTAGTGAGATCAACCACTCAGAATACCGGGTGAGAGCACATCTCATACTTATCATTTGTAAGGTTTCTCCCTGCAGCAAACAATGTCATCACCAGACATATGTCTAACCATCAAGGACTTCTCTCTCTCTCTTTTTTTTTTTCACTCACTCCACGAAATTCTTCCTTTCAACCGCTGATAATGTGGGCTTCACCTCCTGGGATTCCTTCCTGAAACTGATACTGATATGGGCCTCAACCCTGGGATTCATTCCCGAAACTAACACTGATATTGGCCTCAGCCCTGGATTCATTCCCGAAACTAACACTGATTTTGACCTCAACCCTGGGATTCATTCCCGAAACTAACACTTATATGGGCCTCAACCCTGGGATTCATTCCCGAAACTGATACTGATTCATTCTTGAAACTGATAACACTGTATTGTTGCTGCATCTGGTTGGCTTGTCTTCACCGCTTTCTTCTTCTTTTTAAACCCTGTGAGTACAAAACAAAACAAAACAAAACACAAAAATAATGCAAGTACGTTACGTGTATGCATGCATGCGTGAATGAGTTTCCTATCCCGTTGGGTTAGGTCTTCTGCCAATTCCCTTGGTGACTGCTCGATATTCTCTTCCTCAGTTAAAGTACTGCTTTAATCTGTCTATGTTGATCGGCTTGGTGAACTCATTATTTTCCAAATATGACAGTCTCACTGCCCCATTTCCCATTACTTTCTGGACTATGTAGGGTCCTTCCCAATTGGGTCTGAACTTTCCTCTCGGGTCTTTCGCCGATAGCTTCGACTGCTTAAGCACCAGATCACCTTTTCTGATCTTAGTAGGACGCACTTTCTTGTTGAACGCTCGAGCCAACCTCTTCTGGTATATCTGCATATAATGTAAGGACTTCATTCCCTTTCCCATCTTTCTTTGGTACTGGCACCATGTTTGCCAACCACTCAGGGTACCTTACTACTCTAAGAACCATAATCGATGGGTTACGAGTCTATCATAGATCAATTACTTAAAGTATCAGATAAAATCACATCAAGAGTTTATCATTTCTAAGATTTCTCTTTAAAGCAAATGAATTCATCATCTGATTAATGCTTAACTATTAAGGAAACAACTTGAACAAGTAGGCAAAATCAATGTCTTATGATTAACGGATGTGACATCACAATTTAATGAGATCAGGAAAACAAACATCCCCATAATTTGCAACTTTATCTTCTTCCATCTTCTTGTTTTTTTTGGACATCAAATCCTCTAACTGCTGTAATTATTTTTCCCAATTACTTTCCCATTTCTGCTCCATTTCATCTTTACTATTGTTGCCCCATATCCTCATGTGGGAAGCTTGGTGGTCGTGAGTTTGGAGGAAAGTTCTATCAGGTAGGCCAGAGTTAATCATGTAGGTAGGCGGTGGGACAGAGTGATAGTTAGGTAGGGGGTTTCTCTGTGTGTTAGGTTGCTCTTTTTCGGGGTCGGGTATTTTATGGGAGTCGATAAGGTTCTGGATCTCATGCCTAAGGCGGATGCATTTGTCAATTTTGTGGCCTTTTTGCTGGTGGAAGTAACAGTATAGGTTTAGGTCAAGGTAGCGTGGCACAGGGTTTGGAAGCGGTTTAGGTTCTAAGGGACTTAGGAGTCCTTGTTTTTTCAACTCTTTAAAAACCTCTGACAAAGGTCTATCGAAACTGGAGAATCACCTATTCCTGATGGGGGCGACCTCAGAAGGAGTGGGCTTGGTTCCCAAAGATCTCCCAATGGTCTTGCTATTTCGGTCGCAAAACTATCTATTATCGGCTATATGGGGTGTGGTCAAACTGGTCATTACGGCGGTCAACACTTGCAACTGCTCGATAATCTTAGTGAGACTATTCTAAGGCTGAAACCTAAAATCCCATGTCTAGTTTATTTTAAGTTTACCACATCAATCTTATTGGTGATCAGACAACAAGAAGCATTAAGCTTAAGACTCAATAAACAAACTAAAAAATTACCCATAAAAAGAAAATCAATTATTAAGTGTGAATATTGTGTTTCATCACTTCCCTAGAATAAAATAAAATGTTGGGGTTAGAGGATCCACATTTAATATTTCTTATCTAGGAATCTCACTTATTATAATATATAAATTATTTTATGTTCTGCTTTCTCAGGAATTAATAATGTTAAACATTTAAAACCAGCCATATAGGCGGTAATCCATTTATTCCAATTACACCAGCCATATAGGACGTAATTATCTGTCACATAAAGACCAGCCATATAGGCGGTAATGTAATTTATATTTAGACCGACCATATAGGCGGTAATAAAGTCTGCCATTAATTAATCTGGTTAAATTATAATTTAAATATTATAATTAAGTGAGATTTACCTAGATAATTATATCAAATGTTTCACCTTTTACCCCAGTGGAAATTTTAAATACAAAACATAAAAGTAAATAAAAAGAAAGCTGTAATAAAAACTAAAAATAAAAATACATAATTTTAATATTACAATAATTTACAAAACTAGATGCTTCCTATGAAATCAGGGAAAAAAATCCCAAGGAAAGCACACCAAATGATGTGCAAATGAGCTCAATTTGTAGGCAATTTCTGGATCTGGCGTCGCGACGCTACAAGCCTTGGCATCGCGACGCCGAGACTCGGTATCTGTGTACGTGCTTTGACCACTCGGATTTCGCCGGCTCAATCAAATAATGACACGTGGCATGCGGTGACGGTGGTGCAATGGGAGGCTAACACGTGGCACGTGGTAAGGATTAGTCCAATGAAAGCTTGACACGTGGCAGAATGTGATTTGCCGAATATTCGGTCCATTCAGAAGGTGACACATGTCACGTGGAGTGTCGGCACCATAGAATCACGACACGTGTCCAGACGTATTTTAGCATGATCGGTTCTGATGATGACACGTGTCAGGCACACTGGTCCACGTGTCGGGCGCAAGTTAGCATGCGGCGTACTTTATACGTCGCGACGCTGATGGACTGTGCGTCTCGACGCGGCCAAATTACCAAAATACATGTTTTCGTCAGTTTTCACTGTTTTGGTTCCAAATTGCTTCCAATGCTTCCGAAACTTTATTTATCTGCAAAATAACAATAAAACACATCAAAATGTTCAAAAAACCCGAGAAACTATACAAAATATTAGGTTAAATGAGTGTGAAATATTGATATAATTACCACTCATCATATAACATGACAAACAAAAGGCTCAGACTGAGTAAATCATATGAGACTTAATTGTGGCATTGTTGTTTGGGACACATTAAACAAGATTCATATATCCACACTTTCGAAGAGTGGATGCTTGGACAGATTTGATCCTAATTCAAATGACGTCTGCGAATCTAGTTTATTAGGCAAAGTGCCTAAAATGCCTTTTAGCGATAAAGGATGTACGTGCCACCAAGTTGTTAGCCCTCGTTCAATATGACGTAAGTGGGCCCATGTCTAGCTAGGCTAGAAATGGATATAAATACTTCGTAACCTTTACGGATGTTGCATCACGTTATGGTTATGTGTATCTTCTGAAACACAAGTCGGAAACTTTTGATATAATCAATGAGTTTCGACACGAAGTAGAAAAACAGACCGACAAAAGTATTGAGATATTACGGTTGGACCGTATTGGAAAATACTTGAGCAATATGTTTCTCGATTACTTGAAATAGTATAGTATTCTTTCATAGTGGACTCCTCCTGGAACACCTCAATTTAGTGGTGTGTCCGTACGGAGAAACCGAACTTTGTTGGACATGGTAAGGTCAAGGATGAGTCGCTCTGAGCTACCAATTTCTTTCTTGGGATACGCATTGAACAGTGCAATACTTATTTTGAATAAGGTTCTGTCAAAGTTTGTTGGACATACTTCATATGAAATATTGATAGGAAAGAAATCGGATTTCTCATTCCTGAAGATTTGGGAATGCTGGGCATATGTTTGGATGATACCAAACTACAACCCAAATCGGATAAGTGCCCATTATGTAATTGGTTATCCTAAGGAAACTAATTCTACAACTCACAAGAGAACAAAGAAATTTATTGCTCTCCATGTGGTTTTCCTAAGTGGAATAACTAAATGCATTGGTAAGTGGGAGGAAAGTAAAACTCGATGAAAATCAGAGTAATACTGTTCCTAGCACCGATCCTTAATGGAACACGAACATTTCATCAGAGATGAGACTGTTCCACAATCTTCTAATACACAAGAACATCGTAGGTTGGAGAGATTTAGAAAACAACCTTAGAGGTATGGGTTTCTGATCTCACCTCATAAAGATATTAATCTTATTGGGGATAATGAGCCGGCTACGTATGAGGTAGCGATACAAGGTATCAAATCCGCTATATGGAAAAGTACCATGAAGTCCGAAATGGATTCCATGTATACCAACCATGTTTGGACACTGGTTGATATACCAGAAGGTATTGTGCCTATTGGTAACATATGTGTCTTCATGGTGAAGACAAACGTGGATGGCAACATACAAACGTACAAATCTAGGCTTGTAGCGAAAGGGTATCGTCATCAACATGGTGTCGATTATGACGAAACCTTTTGCCTGTTGCCATGATTAAATCCATTCTGATAATGCTTGCAAGTGCTGCATATTTCATTTATGAAATATGGCAACTGAACGTCAAAACAGTTTTCCTTAACGGAAACCTTTTGGAGGAAGTTTACAACATCCTGACGATTTTGTCATGTCGAAACATGCAAACAAGGTTTGCAAGTTAAATCGATCCATTTATGAATTGTAGCAAGTATTATGTTCTTGGAAGCAACATTTAGATGATATCATAATGGTATATGATTTCATTCAAAACGATGATGATTATTGTCTATATAATAAGGTTAGTGGGAGCGCACTGACAATGAATGTCCTATACATTAATAATGTATTATTTCTTGGAAATAACATTCCCATATTAAAATTGGTGAAATCTTGGCTTTCGTTAAAATTTTCCATGAAATACTTGGGAGAGGCAACCTTTATTCTAGGAATAAGGATCTACTGTGATAGATCTGAAAGTTGTTGGCACTCTCCGAGAACTCGTACATTGAAAGACATGTACGTGACCTGGTGTCTCATATGCTTTGAGCATTTGGAGTCACAATCAGGCCGATCCAGGTGATGGTCACTGGATTAATGTTAAGAACATCCTTGAGTATCTTAGATGAACTAATGATGCATTCTTAAAACATGGAGAATGAGAACTTGAAGTGACTAGGTTCACCGTTGCAAGTTTCCAAATCGATAAAAATGATTTTAAGTCGCAATCAGGGTGTAGGCATTGCATTTTCGCATGTGAAACCCGATGATGAGTCTCAGTTGGAGGCACTACCTTTTTAGCTAAGGATATTGCGGGAAATGGAGGTCGGAAGGGGAAATTCAGAATAAGTACGTCATCAAGTTCATTTCACAAGTTCACTGTCTTCGTTAGTGCTGCGTTCGTTACTTCGTTCGAACGTCAGGCAGATTGCGGACGTTCGTGTAGCGTTCGAATGGGCGTTCGAATGGAGTCGGTATTTCTGGTTTTGCTGCTAGCCTCGCACCCCAGCCCAATTAGCCCCCCAAAGCCCATAAAACACATCCCAATTAATAAAACACATTTAAAACACATGGAAAATTAAATTAAATATTAAATAAAATAATTAAACCATTTACCAATTAAATAAAATATAAAATATAATCATACCTAATAAAGATAAATCAAATATATTATATACCAAACTTAACAAATATCATGCCTAATTAAAATCAATCATAACAAATTAAATATTTTGCATTCCAAATCTAGCCAAGATTTGTCCCCCCTCAATCTAATCCTTTCCATGTTGAATACCAAATCAAATCCTCCTTTTAATGCCAAAATCCCTTCCTTGTGATACAAGGTGAAGCCCTAGCATTTCTCTATATAAACCACACCTCTCCAAGGCATTCATCCCTCCCATTTTTTGACGCCTATCACAAGAAAAAAGAAGCAAAGAATTTCCAACCCCCCTCTCCAAGCTCTCCATTCACGCATATTACACAAAAAAATATAACAAATTTCTCTTCATCTCCTTCCCCAACTTGACCGAAAAACACAGCCCCATAAGCCTCCCTATATCACCGAAACAACAACCCACAAAAATCCTCAAAACAATAACATAAAAACTGCAATCATAATCCTTAAAATAATCACACAAGACTACACTAAGAACCCACAAAAAAACTCAGAACAGTCCGTGGAAACGTCAAAACAGGTGACCTGAACAGTGAGCAGCAAAACAGAGGCCAAACAGTAGCAGAACGGAGTTCGAACAGCAAGCAAAATAGCAAAACAGTGAGCTAGGACGCTAAACCAGTGAACCGGAGAAGTTGAGGAGCTGTACCATTTCCGACGTCCGTGAAAAGCAAGCCTGAAAGGTGGCAAAAAGGTTAGACCTGAGGGTATTTTTCACACTCGTTTTTTTTGTTTTTTTATTTGTTTTATTTATTGAGTATTGCTTGCATGATTGTCATGTTGAAATGCATGTTGTGGCCCTTGAGTAGATAAATATGCATGAATTATAAGATGTTGTATGTTGTGGCTGTGGAATAAAATGAGAGATGTGTCAACTCTCGCGGTATATCGGATGGAAACCGGACATAAATTTCATAGTCGATTCCGAATGGACGGTAGTATGATCTGTACTCGGGATACAACTCCACCTACCGCTTGAGTAAACGGCACCCTCTTTTGTTTTGTGTTGCTTTGGTTTATTTATTTATTTTCCGGATGGAAACCCGGACATAAATTTCATAGTCGATTCCGAATGTTGCTTATTTATGTATGATTCAATCTAGCGCATGGGCTTAGTAAGTGGAATGAAAGATCCCCTATGGGGAGGGGTTAAAGCCCTTTACCACGATGCTTTGCCGCGCCGGTTGATGTGTGTTCGGTTGAATGCAAGATACGTTCAATCGGGCATACTACGTTTGATATTATTGCTTTTAATTCTTTGTATGCATGATTCAATCGAGCGCATGGACTTAGTAAGTGAAATGAAAGATCCCCTATGGGGAGGGGTTATAGCCCTTTACCATGATGCTTTGCCGCGCCGATTGATGTGTGTTCGGTTGAATGCAAGATACGTTCAATCGGGCATACTAAGTCTGATATTATTGTTTTTAATTCTTTGTTTGCATTATTCAATCGAGCACATGGGCTTAGTAAGTGCAATGTAAGATCCCATATGGGGAGGGGTTAAAGCCCTTTACCATGATGTTTTGCCGCGCCGGTTGATGTGTGTTCGGTTGAATGTAAGATACGTTTAATCGGACATACTGAGCTTGACATTGTTGTCTTTATTCTTTGTGTTGGATGCATCAGGTCTGGTTCCGTTCGAACGCGTTCTCGAACGCTACACGAATGCGAACCTTCTGTTTACCGTTCGAACGCGTTCTCGAACACTACGCGAACGCACACGCACTTTCTTAGTCTCATCATGCATCAGGTCTGGTTCCGTTCGAACGTGTTCTCGAACGCTATACGAACGCGAACCTTCTGTTTACCGTTCGAACGCGTTTTCAAACGCTACGCGAACGCACACGCACTTTCTTAGTCTCATCATGCATCAGGTCTGGTTCCATTCGAACGCGTTCTCGAAGCTATACGAACGCGAACCTTCTGTTTACCGTTCGAACGCGTTCTCGAACGCTACGCGAACGTACATGCACTTTCTTAGTCTTATCATGCATCTGGTCTGGTTCCATTCGAATGCGTTCTCGAACGCTATACGAACGTGAACCTTCTTTTTACCGTTCGAACGCGTTTTCAAAAGCTACGCGAACGCGCACCCACTGAACTGAGTCATTTTCATCAGATTTCATACATAGTTTTCCTAGTAGCTATCCCCACATGTATGAATACAATGTGTTTAATGTATTACAATTCATATACCTTTGTCATGATAACATTTGAGTATTATTTATTGTGGTATATCGGATAGAAACCCAGACATAAATTCCGTAGCCGATTCCGAATGGACGGTAGTACGGTCTGTACTTGGGATACAATTCCACGTACCACTTGAGAAGGTGCTCACATGTGTGCTTGTGTGGTTAGTGTGTGTGCTTGTGTTTTCTTGAATATAATACGCCAGTGAAGTTGTATGTTTGTCGCTCATTTGATGTAATTTCAAGCATGCAATCTTAGATGTGAAATATATGTAAACTTAGGTGTAAGTTTTATTTTGTACATGTGAATTTAGAAGCATGATACTCTTGGAAATAAGTGCTACTTAAGCCTGATTAAATTATTACATAAATCCTTTCATTACAAGTGGCATAAGTAAGTGACCATTCCGAACCCAACGGTTTGAGGTCTTCCCTTGCGAGGGGTGAGTGCGGCCTTAAATCTCATTTTCCGGGTTCACATCGGGTGGGGACTCCATTATTCTCCGGTTTAGTCCGCCGTGGCTACTCCGTACTCCCGACCGGGCCGCGAGCCCGGGACAACATGCGTCGTCCAGTTTCTGTGTCCCACAGTCTGGCGACTCCACTAGGGATAGAGAATCGGCCCCGAATATTGTCTTATAATGATTGGATTTATGTTTTAATTGACCGTGTCTATAGTGGATAAAATGGGGGTTTAATCAAAGGCATCTTAAGGCTAGGTGATGGTTTGGTGTCTTCCTTCATTCACTACCTTTCTAGAAGGAAAAGCTGTGAAGGCACCTATATGGCCATCTACTCGTAGCCTATTATGATGGACTAATTTGGAGGACTCGTTTATTATTCCTAACAACAAGCGATAAGAGCCTAAGAGGCTTGGGTATTTAAGTGAGCCTCGCTCCACCTTCCCTCTGGGGAATCTACAACGGGAAATCCATTTGACAGTCTGTCACACACCATAGCTCATTGGCACGTACCTTAGTGTATAAAAAAGGGTGCGCTCACTTGGTTTGCTCGAACCCTTGATTGAGGAGACCTAGTTTTGGGCCATCCTTCGCCGATGAGAGCCTTTGTCTATACTCTTGTGAACCCACCCATAGACGGGTTTGTATGGTTAAAGTAACAATTATTTCCTTGAGTATGTGTTAGTGGACCATTCTCATTTGGATGCAGTTGGACCATTGTCAGAAATGCGGACTTGCTGGGCCATTTAAACTGGGGCAGTTCGTACCTTATATCCATTGGGCCCAGCGCCTGAAATGTTGATGGGCCATTATGTAGAAATTATTACGTTATGTTTGCATTATCTTTCTTCTATGCTTGTGTCTGGGAACATTGTCGTTTGGATCCATTTGGACCACTTGTCATGGGATATGGGCTTGTTGGGCCATTTAAACAGGGACAAGAACGTATTTCATGACGATTGGGCCAAAGGCGTCTAAGTGTTGATGGGCCACTTTGTGCTTGTGTTCGGAACATTACCATTTGGATTTAGTTGGGCTCCTTGTCATGAGATGTGAACTCGTTGGGCCATTTAAACGGGATGGGTTCACTCCTATGACAATTAGCCCGAAAGGTTCTAAAATGATAACGGGCCGATTTGTTTGAAAGTTTTAATTGATTTAGTATGTTATATATTGTACATGCATCTCATGCACCTTATACATACATATATCATGTTAACACCATCTATGTCTCAAAAAGATATCGTAGATACCGTTTGGGTTAGAGAATGGACAAGACTCACTAAAAGAACAAGTATGAGTGAATCTGATAATGAGGTATCCCGTATGGATCAGTTAGAGAACAGACTCGCCAAGATCACTGAACAGTTGCAGGCTTTGACTACTGCTGTAGCTGGCATAGCCGGCGCTCGTGCTGGGGGTAGTTCTGGGGATGTAAGACAAGAGGAACCTCCGAACAGATTGGGGGATGATATCCCCACTTTTGATGATGATATGGCAGAGTATGCAGCATGCAGATTATCTGGGTCTCAGGCAGAGTTACAGAAGCTCCAGGATCAGGTTGAGTCAGTTACCCGCAAGATGAGGGGTAAGAATGAGGATTTGCTGGATTATGACACACTGACTTTCGAGGAACAGTTACCGGCATAGTTCAAGATGCCTGATATGGCTAAGTTTAACGGGAATTGGGATCCAAGGGTGCATCTCCGACAGTTTGTATCAGTCATGAGTTCAGTTGGCTTATCTCAGCGTCAAGTGCAGAAAATGTTTGGAATGTCGCTTGAAGGAGCTCCCGTGGTGTGGTACCACAGTTTGGAGAAGAAAGTGAAGGAAGATTGGAGGGAGTTGGCTGATGCTTCCTCCTGAAGCAGTATGTCACTGACCTAGAGATCGATCTGTCACTCCGTGATCTGGAAATGTTAGGCAGAAATCGGAGGAGTGTTTTAAGGAGTATGTGGACCGATGGAGGGGTCAGTTGTTGAATATGCAGACTAGGCCTTCGGAGAAGGATCAGATTAAGATGATTATCAAGGGCACCAAGCCCTCCATTTACAGCAAGTTGAGGAGGATGACCTCCATGATTGCAGACTTTCGGCAGTTGAGGGAAACTGTCATGGATATTGAAGAGAAGGGCCGAGAATAGAAAGTTCTATGGTCTGAACAGGAGGCCCATTGGGGGAAACATCGGGAACAAAGCCAGTTTCTGCTGAGATTGCCGCTATCCGGAACCGGAGATTTTCCAACTTAGGAAGACCCCTGTCAAATGTGCTAGAGAAACTGAAGAGGCAAGGGCTTTTAACCCCTGGAAGCCAAACACCATTACCCAATCCCCTACCATCACATTATAACCTAAGCCTTTACTGTCACTTTCACCACAAAAAAGGGCCTTGACACTGACAATTGTGCCTGACTCCGCCATGAAATCCAAGACCTGATAGACTCGAGAAAATACCTGACCCAGAAACAAAACAGCCCGACACACATAGAAACCCCTTACCCAACTACCGTACCGTACCGCCACCAGCCTATATGATCAATTCTGGCCTCCCAGAAGACCTTGTCCTAAAATCCTTTCACCCTCATGCCTTTTGCCTGAGAATTTGGGATAGTACTAGTGAAGATGAAACTGAGCAGGAAAAAAACTTTTGGCTTGATTTATCTAGCAATGACGAGGAAGAAGTAAGGGGAATGACGCGCAGTGGTCGTTTTTACAATGATATGGCAGATAAGGGTAAGGAAGTTTTGACAGATGGTAGAGAAGTGGTTGAGACTGCAGAAAACACTGAGGGGGATATAGTGTTGAGGCAATTGAGGAAGACTAGAGCACAAGTGAGTATCTGGGAACTGTTATGTGCATCTCGGGAGCATAGGCAGGCTATGGTTGAAGCCTTGAGCAAGATTGTGGTACCGGAAGACGCCAACCCTGCAATGTTTGTTGGGTCAGTTCAGAAAGAAGCTTTGCAGATATATTTTTCTGAGGATGAACTCCCAGCAGAGGGGAGAAATCATAACAGGCCTCTATTTATCAGGGCCGAGGTGAGGGGCAAGAGAACTTCATGTGTGATGGTGGATGACGGTTCGTCCATCAATGTGTGCCCGCTGAAAATTCTGGCGAGATTGGGTATGAAAGCAACAGACTTGGACCCCTCCAGTATGACTATTAAGGCTTATGATGACAGTAAAAGGGGAGTTGAGGGTACCTTTGTGGCTGTGGTCAAGATATAACCGATTGAAGATGAGGTTGAGTTCACGGTACTAGACATCCCGGCTACTTTCGCCTTATTGTTAGGAAGGCCTTGGTTTCACAAACTTGGGGGCGTGCCTTCCACTTTGCATCAGATGATCAAGTTCCCGTATGAGGGAGAAGTTGTTACCATCCGGGCTGAGTTAAATAATGCCGTGGCTGCCTTGGAGATACAACCTTTCACGAGGTTTCAGGTGTCAGCTACTTTTGAGGAGTGGGTGGATCCTAGGGTGGCTAGGATTATGGAGAAAATGAAGTTTGAGCCAGGTAAGGGTTCAATATTACCAGATTTCAGAGGACAGACTACTCGGAAGGGTTTGGGGTACAAGTCTGATGAAGAAAAGCCAAAGGTCAAGAAAAAGGGCCTGAAACTGATGGAATGTTTTGTGAAAGCTTCAGGATATCAAGGGGAACCTGAACATGTGGAAGTTAATGGAATTATGGTACCTAGGTTTGAGATCTTCCAGGATATGTTGGGTAAGAAGCTGATAGTTGAAGAAATTGTGGAGAAAGAAGAAGAGAATTAGGAGGAAGAACTGATGAAGTTGGAGAGCCTGACTCTGGGAGAGGACGAAAAGCCTGAGGGAATGATTGCAGAGGAAGAAGTGTCTATAGATGATAAAGACATTTACCTTCCTGATTTGTTTGAATGTACTTCCGCATTATCCAATAATAAAGACATCTCTTTTGCTTACTTGCCTGAGTCATTTCCATTTACACTGCACGAATCAAGCATATTTGACATCAGTTCAGCCAGAACTATTGCATTTAACTTGGGTACACTTGAGAACCCCAAGGAAATTCTGATTGCAAGTGAAGTAACCTCCGAAGAGAGGTAGAAACTAGAAGAAGTGTTGGTCAGATATGCCAAAGTGTTTGCTTGGTCCTATGAGGACATGCCTGGGGTAGACAGAAACATTACCCAACACACAATACCAACTTATCCGAATATGTGGCTAGTAAAACAGAAACTCCAACGGATGAGACCAGAATGGGCTGAGAAAGTCAGAGAGGAAGTTAAGAAACAGATAGATGTGGGGTTCTTGGAAGTACTAAAATATCCTGAGTGGTTGGCTAATATAGTACCGGTGCCGAAGAAAGATGGGAAGGTCAGAATGTGTGTAGACTACAGAGATCTCAACAAGGCTTGTCCGAAAGATGATTTTCCTCTGCCGCATATAGATGTTCTGGTTGATAGTGCGGCTTTATCTGCTATGTATTCATTTACAGATGGATTTTCAGGTTACAATCAGGTTCTAATAGCTGAGGAAGACAAACATAAGACTGCATTTGTTACTGAGTGGGGTACTTATTGTTACAAGGTTATGCCATTTGGGCTTAAGAATGCGGGGGCTACTTATCAGAGGATGGCTACTACACTTTTCCACGACTTGATGCACAAAGAGATTGAGGTGTATGTGGATGACATGATGGTAAAATCAGAGACAAGAGTTGGGCATATTGAAGCACTGGAAAGGTTCCTTCAGAGAGTTGACAGATACAACCTGCGGCTTAATCCCAAGAAATGTGTGTTTGGGGTGACATCAGGGAAATTGCTTGGTCATACAGTGGGAATGGGCGAAATAGAGGTACACTCCGAAAAGATCAAGGCAATCACAGAAATGCCTGCACCGAAGACAGAAAAAGAAGTCAGAGCATTCTTGGGAAAGATTCAGTACATCAGTCGGTTCATTACCAAGTTGACATCAGTATGTGAGCCTATCTTCAAACTGTTGAGAAAAGATCAGCCAGTGAGATGGAATGAACAGTGTCAGACAGCCTTCGACAAAATCAGAGAGTATTTGGTAAAGCCTCATGTATTGAAACCTCCGAGACCGGGCAGACCTTTGATATTATATTTGGCTATAGAATCAGAAGCACTGGGGCAATGATGGTACAGGCTGATGAGACAGGGGTAGAACATGCAGTCTATTATCTGAGTAAGAAGATGCTCCCGTATGAGGCTCGGTATCAAGAAGTTGAGAAGATCTGTCTTGCCGTGGTATGGGCTTTCAGAACGTTGCGACATTACTTCCAGTCATACAAGATCTAGGTAGTGGCAAAGGAGAATCCTCTGAAGTATCTTCATTCGGTGCCTTCACTAGTGGGAAAATTGGGCAGATGGTTGGTATTGCTGACAGAGTTTGACATTGAGTATCTCACCTCCAAAGTGATCAAAGGGCGAGCAGTAGCAGAGTTTCTGGCATTGCAACCTGTTGAGGGGGATCAGTATAAGTTGAATTTCCAGACGAAGAGATCCAAGCAATAACAGTTCAGAGATGGAAGATGTATTTTGACGGCGCGGTGAATTACAAGGGAGTCGGAATTGGGATCGTGATAGTGACCCCCGAGGGAGAGACTTTGCCTTTAGCCAAGAGGTTGACATTCAGAGTGACTAATAACATGGCCGAATATGAAGCATGTGCTTTTGGTTTGACAACATTGATAGCCTTGAAGGCCGGGAGTGTGGAAGTCTACGGAGATTCTATGTTGGTAGTCCAGCATATGCGAGGAGAGTGGGAATTGAAAGAAGAACGGTTGAAACCTTACCTTTTTCACCTCAGAAAGTTGGCACAGGTTATCTCCGAGTGTAAGTTTCAGCACTTACCGAGAGAACATAATCAGATGGCAGACGCATTGGCTACACTTGCAGCAACTTGGGAGAATCCAGAAAAGTTAGTGATGAGACCGTTGATACTGACAACAGCAAGCATACCTGTTTATGAGATAGAAAGAATTCTGGAAGTTGAGGTCGACGATGATAAACCTTGGTATTATGACATTCAGAGGTATCTGGAACATGGCGAACTCCCGGAAGGGGCAGGTAGAAAAGACAAAATAGCTATTCAGAAGTTGGCTTCCCAGTATGTGATTTTGAAAGGGGAACTATACAAGAGGCAAGCAAACGGTATTCAGTCGAAGTGTTTGAGAAAAGAAGAAGCTCAACATGTAATGGAAGAAATACACGCCGGGGTATGTGGTCCGCACATGAACGGGTTGAATCTGTCCCGCAAGATAGTGAGACAAGGTTTTTATTGGTCAACCATGGAAACAGACTGCGCGAAGATGGTAAAGCACTGTCATGATTTTCAAGCACATGGTAATTTGAATCACTTACCGCATACAGAGTTACACGGGCTGTAAGAGCCGTGGCCTTTCTCAGCATGGGGAATTGATATGATTGGAGAAATTCGACCGAATGCATCGAATGGGCATTACTTTATAGTAGTGGCAGTAGATTACTTCTCGAAGTGGGTGGAAACCGAATCATTCTGCAATGTTACAGCAAAACAGATGGCAAATTTTATAGCTCGGAACCTCATTTGTCGGTATGGTATGCCACATCATGTAGTGACAGACAATAGAGTTCAGTTTCAAGGAGAGACGAAGGCAATGTTGCAGAGGTACGGGATAGGCCACCACAAGTCATCACCGTACAGGCCGCAGGCAAATATGGCAGTTGAGGCGGCCAATAAGACCATAAAGACGATTTTAGCCAAGAGATTGACAGAGAACTGCAGAGATTGGGCCGAGAAACTACCATATGCTCTGTGGGGTACAGAACATCAGTAAGGCAGCAACATGGGCCACACCTTACTCTTTGGTCTATGGAATGGAAGCAGTGTTACCAGTAGAAGTGGAAATACAGTCTATGAGGGTATTAGCAGAGGCAGAATTACTGGAACTGAAGTGGGTCGGACAGAGGTTTGTGTTCAGTCAGAGCAGCAATTGGATGATGAGACTAGCAGAACTAAGTCTTTGTATCACATGCAGTTGTATCAGAAGAGACTAGCCCGAGCATTCAACAAGAAAGTACGTCCCACCAAGATCAGAAAAGGTGATTGGTACTTAAGCAGTCGAGGCCGTCGACGACAGATCTGAGAGGAAAATTCAGCCCAAACTGGGAAGGACCTTACATAGTGCAGAAGGTAATGGGAAATGGATCAGTGAAGCTATCAGACTTGGAGGGGAACGAGTTCACCGAGCCGATCAACGTAGACAAATTGAAGCAATACTTTGCCTGAGGGAGAGAAGACCGAGCAGTCACCACGGAATTAGCAGAAGACCTAACCCAACGGAATAAGAAAATCATTCATGCATACACGTACATTGCATTCTCTTCGTGTTGTTTTTGTTTTGTGTTCGCAGGTTCGAAGAAAGGAAAAAAAAAGCGGAAGAAATGAGCCAAGCAACGTCAGCGCAATTTCAGTTTTTGGGATGAGTCCCAAGGGGTGAGGCCCATATCAGCTTGGGGGCGAGGCCATATCATGTCGGCTCGGGGGCGAGGCCCATATCAGCTTGAGGGCGAGGCCCCCGTTGTCAGTTGTAGTTCCGGGTCGAGGTGCCCAGGGTCGAGGTACCCACTACATCATCAGTTCGAGGGCGAGGTCCCTATGGTCAGCGGTGATGGGTCGAGGTGCCCCCGTTGTTAGTTGTAGTTCCGGGTCGAGGTGTGCTAGGGTCGAGGTACCCACTACTCATCAGTTCCAGTTCGAGGGTGGGTCGGTCCCTATGGTCAGCGGTCGGTGTTGGGTCGAGGGCCCAGGGACGAGGTGCCCCCGTTGTTAGTTGTAGTTCCGGGTCGAGGTGCCCACTACATCATCAGTTCGAGGGCGAGGTGGTCCCTATTGTCAGCGGTATTGGGTCGAGGTGCCCAGGGTTGAGGTGTCCCCCGTTGTCGGTTTGCAGTTATTAGGATGCGTCCCAGGATCTGTTGGAGTTTCTAGAGGTCCCAAGAT